>JH651226.1:1116586-1372636 GCA_000260095.1 Tetrahymena borealis
TTCTTGTAAATTTAATTTATTTCTCTAAAAATAATTTCTAAAATCTTAATATCATAAACAGAAGTATTTATCTCTACAATAGCTTACTTAGATATAAAGGTATAGTTATTTCTAAAATTGGTTTCCATTTAATTTTAAATCTGCTTATGTTGATAGTTAGATTTAATTTCTACATAAATATCAATAATAAAAGTGAAATTTGCCATTAAGGACATAATAAATACTGCTTATTTATTCATAAATCGGAGATTGTGATTATAAGAAAACTAATTATGATGATTTTGATTTATTTAGATTAGGATTTTATTTAAAACTCTTTTGATTGAATGATTTATAATTTTTAATTAATATATTCAAAATAAGTGAAATAAGCCGGTTTTTTAACCTAGATTTTAAATTTAAATTCAACTGAGCTTGTGATTATAATCTTCAAAGAAAATCAATCCATTTAACTTACAATGATTTAAAAATTAAAATAATAAGATTATTAAATCTAATAAAATTATTTTTTTTATTCTTTCAATTTTTATTTAAAATAAATTATTTGTACGTTTCTGAAATAATAAATAAGTAGAAAATTCTCTTTGAACAAATTTTTAATTTATTTACAAGAATATTCAATTTGCATAATAGTAGTATAATTATATGTTAAATGAATTGGTTTATGCAGTAAACGCGATAAAAATGAAGCTTAGATCTATTTTTACATAAGAAAATGCCTTATTTTTCATTTGTTTGATAAAAGGATTTGAAGATTTCAATCAACTTGTTAATATTTATAATACTGCAATCAAGTTTAAAACAAGAGGAAATAAAGAAGATAAAGAAGAAAAAATCTAAGAGGAATCGCATTAACAAGGATTCTGCAAATAATAAAAGCGATTTCAATTTTTCAGCACAAAATTTAGAAAGCAAGCAATATAGCAAGTATTCAAACTAAAATACAGTGAAATTATTACTGATTGTGTAGAGAAGAATTAATAAAGATTAAACCAAGCTAATCAATATTTCACACAATTCTCAAGGCATATTAAAGTAGGAGACCATAGCATTTAGAAAATTAATAGGAGCTAAATTTTGCTATTATAAAAGAAGAAGAAGGAGATAATTATTATCGATTAACATTCATCAAAATTTAGAGAGAACTAATATTTTTAGATAGTGATACAGAGGATTAAAACAGATTTACTTGTCTTCTACCAGACAGAATAAAATATAAAAAGTAAAAGAGAATAGGTTTAAATAAATAATATAAAATAAGATTTATTGGAGGGAATATTAGGATAATCGCTATCATCAACATTTTCAACGAGTATAATAAATAAATAACTGTATGATTACAGAGAATATTGATAAAAAATATCCACAGAAAAAGCAATACTCAGATCTTTCAGCAGTTCGGGCAGCATGCTTATTTGTGGTTAAAGCTTTAAATAAGTTGGTAGAGGAAATGAATAATCAAGTTTATTTCGATTTCGATACAAATGGACTCATTTTGAGGGCCACTGATAAGGAATCTTTATAGAGAGCTAGCAATAAATTAGAACATTGGAAAGATTAAACATCTATAGGCATTTTGACTGATAGCATTTCAAAAGAAGATTACAAAAAGTTTATTGACTCAGATTTGCAATCTCTCCTTCGCTAAGAGAGGGCTTTTATAAATGTAATATCCTTTGATAAATTCCTCGCAGCCTGCGAATTTTTAGAGAAGAAAGGGTATAAAGAACCACGATTAAAGTATGAAGAAATCTAATAGGAAAAAAAGAATTTTGCACTCCTTATGTGTACAAAGCACAGATATAAAGAAATAAAGGAACGTATAGAGACAATGTTAGAACCACTTAGAAAAGTAAAAAAGAAAAAGAAAATCACATCTTCTCTTAAGTTAGCATCTACTTGGGATGAAGTAGAAGATAGTAAAAGCATTAAATTAAGTTTAAAATTGAATAAGATTCATCCATTTCAATTTAAAAATGAATAATAAAATCCTTTTGCATTACTTTTAAATTTCTACTTATTCCTCACATAAGTGTATAGAGGAGTATATAAGTAAGTAAATTAATAGAATAGCATTTTAACATGAAATACTAGTTTTTAGTAGCATGAGAGATCTATTTAGGAAAGAAAGGGATGAATTTTATAATAAATATCCACATATTACTTAGGTGTATAATTGATTTTGTTTTAATAGTTTCAATAGGTACATAAATATAAAAACTAGAAAAAGAAAATGTAGTATAGCCTTTAGATACGATAGGGTTTTTGTAAGTGTAATAGCAGAGTGATGAGTAAATATATATTTATTTTAATCAGTTTATCCTATCATTTCATTTAGGTTATTTTAGTTAAATAGTCAAATTCTATGCAAACTTAATGAAAATGAACAATCAAATGCCAGTTTAAAATTTTAAATACTTGTTGAGTTGTGAATTTCAGTTTTGTTCCAATCATTTCCATTAAAAATATTTTTATTTCACTTCTTTATTATTAAAATTCTTCTATAGATTAAGGAAATAGTTTTATCACTGTTTATTTAACAAATCTATAGAAGATTATTTTTAAACATACAAATTATTTGAAAGATTTTGGTAATTTTTATTTAAAAATATTGAAAATCTTATAATAGAACATACTTGGATGTTAAAAATGGATGTAATAATAAAATAAATTTATTTTAATAATAAAATAATTGACTATTTAACTAATTTAAAATTAAATTTAATGAGTTTTATTGCTACAAATTAAATATCTTTTTCAAAAAATAGTAAGAGTAATAATCAGCAATTATCAAAAGAAAGTAGTGAAATGAAAGAAATTTAATAAAAGGAGTTATTGACTCATGAAATAATATTATTGGAAATAGAACAGTGGCTTTTTTATTTTAGTGAGATATTGCTACTATTAGAAGAAAGTGATAAAATAAAAAAGTAAGATGAGGAGAGTAACTTTAGCATACTCTTGGTCTATTAGAAGTTTTAAATAGAAGAAATGCATCATAATCATAATCATAATCATAATTTTGGTATTAATGGCTCAGTAGAAGTGGGATTTTTATAGATCAAAGCCCTAAGAGAATCAATATCTAACGAATAAAATAAATTAATTTAAAAAATTAAGCAGAAAAATGGACCATATTTAGATCATATATTATAAAATAAACCAAAAGAATTCGTAAATTATCTTTTTAGTGAAATGGAACCAGAAGAAAAAGAGTATTTTCAAGTATTTACTCTTCGAGAACTTTTAGAATCTACACATTCTCTAATAGAAAAATATTAATATAAACCATAGATATAATCAATGAGTACTCGTAAAAAGAACATAATATTTAATTTAAAAGAATATATAGAGAGATTTAACGATAATCAATTAGTAACTATAGAAAGCGATGGTAATATATATAATTAATATTTCCTTAAAGGAGAATAGAATATTCATAAAATATTTGCTGAGACTGTAGATAGAACAGAAATGATGTTTGTAAAGGCATGTGCCACTAATTATGGTAATCAAAATTTAAATAATAGGCTAAGTGAATCAGATAGCGAGCATATGGATCTTTATGAAGGAAGAAAATATAGCATGGGTGGAAATGATATAAGTTAAATTAACAGTAGCAATTATAATGATTAAAATTAAACTGTCTAGCATTAATTAAGTAACAATTAAAATAATAAAAATAATCACCAGCATTAGCATCATTATCACCACCATCATTAATAATAATAACCTCATTAGCATAGAAATCTAAACAATATTAATGGAGGTGGCTAAATTAACTATTATTAATAAGAAATCGATAATTAAATATTTAAATCAGCATTAGTTTTCTTAACTACCAACAATATAACTAGTAACTTGCAGATTTAATAATAGTAATAGTAAGAAGAAATAGTATTGATTTAAGTAGAATCTTCGTAGCTAATACCTAATAAAAATAATCCAAATTTCATAGAATATTAAAATACACCTTATTATTTAAAGAAATTTAAAGAGTAGTAACTTTAAGAAGTTACTGAAGCAGCGATAAAGAATAAACTATATTCCACCTCTAGTTGTGTATAAATTCATAAAGTCATTTAAATTAATTAAGCTCAACCTCTCAATTCAGATAATTCTTCACAATATCAATAAAATTAAACAAAAGAATTTGGAATATTAATGGACAGAAAAGACTATTGCATAAAGAACTTGATTGAAGAAGGGTACTTGTTTTCGGTGTATTAGTAGGTAGATGTAGCTTTAAAAATAGTGAAATGCTTAAATTAAATACACAATTAAAGAGAAAAGAGAGGAGCTCACTGTAACTTGAAACCAAATAATATCCTCTTAGATTCTTCTTACAATGTGTATCTTACTGATATGGGTATTGACTCAAAGAAAAATACTCATTATTTCTACTCACACGAGCATGTGTACGCAAATTCAATGACTATCCTTAAAAATAAACTAAAAAATCAATTTTTACAAATCACTGATTAAATAATTCAATCAAGCATAGAAAACATAAAAAATATTTAATCTAATAATGGAAATAGCTAGTATCAACTTCACTAAAATATAGTTAATTAACCAGAAGTATAGTTTAAATAAGTATTTTAACAATAATAGTCTCTATTTTATAATTAATTAGCTGATTTATAAGCTTTAGGACTTATTTTCTATGAAATCTTTACAGGCTAGTGCATTACAGCTGAAAACTACTTTCTCAAGAATCATAGATAATTCATAAAAAGGATGTCTTAAGAAAGTCCAACTCTTACTTTAAAGTCAATATTTACAATAATATTTAACCTTTTAGAATTGTAATTTACTTCAACAGACGAAGTAATACCTCTCTTGCAAGAAATTTATAATAAATTTTGAAATCATAAGTACTTAACTACTACATTTACTTAATTGGATAAATTCTGCTTTAATATTAATAATTTAAGAATTAGGGTTTGAAATAATCATCACAATTAAAAATTAAAGAAAATTTTTCCAATTAGAGTAAAAAATTTAAGATATGGTATGCAAATTAAATATTTATCATCAAAAAGAAAAAGAGGAAAATGTTGAGAGAGAAAGAAAAGCAGGATTAGTTAAATTCTAAGTGGTTTCATTTAAAAATAGAATAAGATTGATTCAATAATTATTTGATGATTCTTATTAAATTCATTAAAATTCTCCTTTATTATTAATAAACCAAACTAACTAAATAACTATTCAATTTTTTATATTTACTTTCTTTATTTAATTTTTATCTTCAATATCAATCAATCAATTCAACATTACTTCTTACCTTTATTTAAAATATTTCATATTAAACCTTACTTCCTCCCTCCCTCCCTCACTCCATATCTATCTCAAAAATAAGTATAAAAAGAAAATGATAACTTTATAACTCTTCCTTTCTTCTCATTTTCCTTTCTTCCTTCTTGCCCATTCCTCTTCTTTTTTGTTTATTAATAACCTAATTTTTAATAGAGTCAATACAAGTATACTAATTTGTGTACTTTTTTAATATTTAGTATTTTTAATTTCTAATATTAATTTATTAAAACCTTTCTTTCATCTTTGAAGCTTAAGATAAGTCAAAAATTATTATTTTTTATGGATATAGTATTCTTCAAAAAATATAAAATTTAAGTTATTTTTTACTTGATTTTAATTTATAATTTAACTAATAAGTTGGATTATTTAATAAATAATTAAATATTTTATTAATAAGAATGCTTTTTCCTCGAATTATAAGATATGTTTTTATTAGATTATTCATCTTCTATTATAAAAAAATATTTTTTTAAATAGAATTGAATTAAATTAAATTTAAAAATAAATTGTTTATCCAAAATTACTTTTAAAAAATTTATCATAAAGGATAGTTAATATAGAAATTTAAACTAAATTAAATGAAAAAAACCACAAAAACTTAGTAAAATATTATTTCAAATTATTATTATTAATTGGAAAAATTAAGGAAAAAATTGTAAAAATAAAATAATTATCAATTTTCTAAGGTATGAAAACGCTATTTAGAGGAATAAGCATCTTTGGAAAATGAAGAGGTATTATAAAGACTGGTGTTAGGGTTATTCTGGTTATATTAATTGTGTTAATAAGATTGTTGTTTCTTAGAAGTTGGACTTAGTATCATTCCTACATTATTAGTAGATGAATAACTAGTGTTGATATTATTGACATTTTCTGAATTATTTGTAGAATTATAGTTGCTTGATTGCTATTTTTTCCCTTATAAGAGTTTATTAACTTTTTCACTTAGAAGTTTTTTATTTAGATTATTTAATGAAGGTTATTATTGTTATAATTGATTGTTATATGATTTATTAGTATTGCTATTACTTATATCTAAATGGGATGAGCAATTTAGCTATTGATGGGAGCTAATTTAGGAATTCTTAGATTTAGAGGAAACAGCAGTAGTACCTGCATGGTTTAAATAATTATTATCATAAACGGTTTTAATTTGATATTAAGATGTTGCCGACATTAATTGAGAGTTAGATTAATGCTTTGCTTATGCTAGTTAATATGAGTTACTTATTAGCTATTTTGTAGAATTAGAATTAATATGGTTAACTTAATTAACTAATTGGCCTTCATTTCTCTTTATTTATGATGAACTTTAGGATTAATTAGACTATTTTGTTAATAATTAATATTAGTGAGCATTGTTAATGCTATTATTATTATTCTAATTAGATGCTGTTTATTACTAAGAATTCAAAACTGAGGACAAATTATTCTTTTGTTGAAGATATCTTTCTGTTAGATTATAGTTTTAGGATAAATCATTAGAGAAGTTTGTAAAACCATTATTATTCTAGCTTTATTAAAAACCTTAGCTATTTTGTCTTTATGATAACTATTTAATTATTGATTTTTCAGTTGATTCACTTGGTTCAGTTATCATCTTTTCTTTTTTGAAAAAAGAATTTATTTATCCATCATTTAATGCTTAGTAATTACTGGAGAAGAACCCACCTGCACTGGTGCTTACAGCTGAATTTCCATTTCCTTATTAACTCGATCCATTGTTAATAGAGGAATATTGATTAATCTAATTAGGGAAATTCTTCTTCTTTTAGGTAAGTTTAGGACTAGGTTAGAATTCAATTTAAGAGATATTACCTGATATTTTATTATTACTATTAGAATTTGTTTTAAGATTATTTTTGGAAGAAGTAGATCCTATAGCAGTTGATATTGTTAAATTTGAATTCAATAGTTTAGATGACTTTTAAGTATTGCTACCAAAAATTTAACTGCTAGCTGGCCCACTTACTTGTGATGAAGATGTCGATGAACCAGACCCTACTTACTTAGATTTAGAGCTATTATCTTGATTAATATTACTATTGCTAGTATTATTCATATCACTATTTTTCATATTGTTATTATTAGGGTTGGATATTTTACTAAAGCTTTTACTTAATAATTTATTGAAACTATCTTAAATCTTAATGCTATTGTTCATATTAGATGCGTTGGTCTGAGAATTAGAGGAAATATTTATAGGTAGACCTTCTATTGATGTTCCAACAACAGAATGAGCATGATTGTTTCTTTGACTCCTTTGAATGTTTTAAATTTCAAATTCGATATTGTCATTGTGAGATAAAAATACAGGATTCTAGTGTTTATTTGTGTTTTATAGAGCTTTCTTAAATAGCTAACTTTATTAGAGATTTTGAGAATACTTAAGTTCTTGCTGTTTAGTAAAGGAAAGATTAGACTCATCAGCTTATTCATGTATCTATTAGCCTTCTTCAATTTAATTTTAAGAGCATTCTACTCTATTTGTGTTGAGATTCTTTTTGGGAGATATGCTATTAATACTATCCCTCTTTTCATAAGGTTAGGTTAATGAAGTTTAAGAAGAGGAAGTAGAAGTTTAATTGTTATCTTTGGAACATTAATTAAATTAATATTGCTATTAATTTGATAAAGTATTCTTGTGCTTGTTATTATGCTGTTATTCTTTTTTATTCATTGATTATTTAGTTATTGAAAATGGCTAAGTTTCTGTATTTTCCCTTAAATCCGAACTCCAGTATTACTTTTCTAATATTTTTTCATCACTTCTAAACATCTTTTCATATGAACTAGTAGAAGTGGAACCTGTTACTGTGTATTTAGTTTAAGTTGTGGTTGTCGTGGCTCCACGAGGTGAGAAGAAATTGTCAAATAATTTTGTATTATTTTCTAAACTCTGTCTTACAACGAGATCATCGTCTTCACAAAAGAGATTGATATCTTCATCAAATTCTTCACATTCTCTGCCTTAAATTTAATCTTATGAAAATTATTGTTGCAAATGTTATAGTTTGACACCTTTACTTGTTGTTGTGTTTCCTGCAGAAATGCTATTCTTAATAAAAGATGATCTTTATTGATATGATTCTCTGACATTTTAATCATCTCTATGTTAGCTAGCTGTGATATTTTAAATATTGATTATATTTCCATTCCCGTTTGATGCATTCCTCTATTTTCCAGAAAGAGAAGCAGTAGGATTGCCATTTATACTTTTAGTAGTATTACGATATCCTTTAATAATGCTAATTCCATCAGAATCTATGCTTTTTCTACAATTATCCTCGTATTCTAATGGGATAGTAGGAGGAATATTTATGTTTTCTCTTAAAGAATTTTGGTCTTTACCTATATTAACCATATTATTAGAGTATGATTATCTTTCAAGTGAGTGATTCTCCTTATATTAGCGAAGATAACCTCTTTCTGAAGAGGAATTCATGTAACTACTAGCATTTTAATGGATGATTCCATATTCAGAAGAATCGATATCATAGAGATTTGAAGGATTGATACAGAAAGAGGATATTTGTTGTTAGTTTTAAATAGATTGTTAATTACTTTATACATAATTTTATTGGTATTTTATGGCTAATTTTTCATAATCTACTTTTAATAAGTTGTAGTAATTCAATATCTTCATTAAAGACTTTTATTTCTTTTGATTATCTTCCTAGCTTATCTTTAATTATTTCTTTAATGATACTATTACTTCCTCCATTTCTTTCTTTTCCTTTATTGCTTACATTTCATAAGACTCGTATTATTTCTTAATGTCACCATATAGACGAGCATAATAGCTATCTTATTGATTTTAAAAGCCTTCCATAAACTGATTTTATACTTATATCATTTGTTCAAGTTGTCTTATTTTTTCTTCCTAAGATGCCCTATTTTCATCTAATTTTTATTATAATCCTTATTAAGAAGATATTTTGGTAGGTTATTATTGCTGCAACTATAATTGATATTGTTGCTAAATTTATTATTAGAGGTTAATTGGAGAATCATCTTCGTTTCTAGAAGAATAATCTCCTCTTTACATACTTAATCCCTCTAAATACTTAAGATTAGTTTTATTTGAAGACTCTCCTTATTTAATATGAGTAGAATTGTCTAATTTTGAATTCTGCTACTACTAATACTACTATTGCTACTATTTAAAATTTAAACTGTTGCTGGAGTTGTGACAATTGTTATTGTTATTATTATTATTATTATTATTTTCTTTTTAAATACTTTAAGATACCACAAGATTAGAAATGTTTCTATTATTCATAGGATTAATATTATTTTCTACAACACTAATATTCTTGAAAGGGTTTCTATTATTGCCATTCTACAAAGGAAAGCTGTGCCTTTAGTTTTACTACTTTTCTGTAGGTAAATAAAAATTTTTCTCTTTCTCTAAATTTTAAATTTCTTTTCTAATCTGCTAAATATCTGTAGTCTTTTGTGATTAATAATCAAAATACTCATTGATGTCATCTTTTTGAATTTCAAAAGATTTTGTGCTTTCCAAATCTTCATTGTATTAATCTAATTGCTAATCAATCTAACTAACCTGATCATTTCTTTCTTTCATCTCCTCGTTTAAGTTCTCCTTAAAACTAGTTCTGAATATAGAAGTCTATACAAAGCTACTTTAGTTATCTTTCCTATTTATTTATTCTGTATAATTCTTTTAATTCACTCCACTTGGCTTTCTTCTTCCACTTAAATCTTTATCATCCATTTTTAGTGTGATTAAATACAATATAGAAATATAATTTCCTCCCTGTTATAATTGATGGTTATACTAGCAACAATTGGTTTTAGTAATATGAAAATGAATAATTAAATCTATAAAATGTTCCTTGGCTTTCTATTTACAGCAATTTTACTTGTGGATACACCTTAAGTATTTATTTATTTTACTATAAGTATTTGTTTGTTTGGTAATAAATTAATATTATTTGATTTTGCGTATCTTTGGAATTATTTGATTGTTTGCCAGAGATTTTTTAAATTGAAATTGGTGATTATTTTCATTCAATCTTATTAAAGTATAAGTTTCTTATCATCCTCTGCTTTGTTTATCCACAATGTACTTCCCTTGTTGTAATTTAATTTTTAAATTTGATTTTAGTAACATTTCTATAGATGAATGGCTTCTATATATACTGACAGATAAATTGATAAAAGATACCACCTATATTTAAAATCAAATTCTAAATACTTCTCTCATTTTTGAATCTAGTGTAGTTATTTCATATCTAACTAATTAACTTTAATAAGGGATAGTAAATAAATATATTCATAAATTGAGATAAAGTAAAGTTTACTTACAAAAGATTAAATAAAAATAAAGTATTTAGAGTTTATTTTTTCTATTATATTAAAAAATAAATGGAATAAAATAACAGGATAAATACTGTCTAAAATGTATTATTTTGTTTTAAAATTATCAAACATTTATTTTTTGAAATAAATCATAGATTAATCAGTATATTCTGGTAGGAATTCTTTAATAGTTAATGATATCTTTTAAAAATCTACTTAAGAGGTTTTAAAAATAGATAAATGATTTAATTAAGTTAAAAATCTGACTGATATTAACTCAATAGATTAAAATATAATTTTGATAAATAAATATGAATCATAAAGAAAGTATTCTATGTTGAATTAATAAAATTATAAAAATGAAAATATAACTCACAATAATCATAATTTTATTAATATGAAATAAAGATTTTATTTTTAGTAATGCAAATAAAGGTAATAAAAAGCAGAGCAATTACTCTTAATTGAGATCTATTTAATTTTTGATAAAAGCTAGCCTTTCTTTATTTTCTACAGTTTTTTTACTTGAGTTAAAGTTCCAACACTCAAAAAATTAGGAATGAATTAGAAAAATTTTGTTAATAAAGTTTTTAATTCCTTTGGCAAAATAAAAATAGCTTATTTGAAGGAAATTAATTTATTTATTAATTAATTAATTGTAAGGTTCCTGCATATAATTTGATGGCCGAAGAGTAATAAAATGGAAAACGCATGCATTTAGATGGTTTTTCTTTTGGTATGAGAGGTATTAAAGGAGACTCTTGTTTAGATAGTTCTCTATAGTTTAATCCTGGGGTTGGGTACATTTAAATTGTCTTTAATTTCATTTTTTATAAATAATATGCCATATCACAATATTAATTGAAATGATGCTTTTACAAAAATAATGAATGGAGAATACTCGCAATCTTAAGATATTTTTAAGAGTTAGAAATCTCAGATAAAATTTACTTCGAATTAGATAGAGCCGATAGATATTTTACTCAAATTTATTTTTTTATTTATTATAGGTCTTATGAGGTAGATAAAGGATTTAATGCCCTTACAAAAAAAGCTTCCTAAATGAAATTTTAAGGATCAGAAAGATTTAAGAGTAATAAAATGATAACTCCAGGTCCTGGTAGCTATAATCCAAAACATTTGCATTACAAATCGAGTGATTAATTGCCTAATAAAAATAAAAGATCGTTTGCTGAATCTCATAAAACTCATGGATCAATATTTGAAAACCACACAACCTCTAACAACTTAGGCCCTGGATATTACTACTTTTCATAAATGAATGATACTTTTTTTAATTCTACTTAAAACTCACTTCTCAACTCGAAAAGATTAACTAAAGATAAATAAAAATTATCTGAAAAAAGTTTAAACCTGAGCTTTTCACATAAGATTCGTGGTTTAGAATTTAGCAAGTACTCCAAGAGAAGCGGATAACTTACTAATTATAAATTACTTGATTCTCCTCCTATAGGATCATATAATATTGAAACAACAAGATCACAGGATTCCTTTGCATTTCCTAAGGGGTAATTAAAGTTATTTAATAAATAAAAATAAAATAATTATTTTAATAAATGATTAATAGAAAAAGATTAACTTTAGATAGTATTGTTAGTAAGTCTCCTGGCCCTGGAAACTATAATCTCCCAACTTAGCTTTTTTCAAAATCTTAATCGAATATCGGACTCTCTCAATTTTCTAATTAGAAGAGATTCTTTAATTAATCTTCTACAGAAGACAAAACACCAGGGCCAGGTTATTACCTGGTTGATGAAGTTAAAGACCCTAAATACCAAAAAACTAGTGTCTATTCATTTGGAAAGCAAAAAAGGAATACATTGAGCAAAAGTTTGTAATATAATTTAAATTTTTCAGTTTTAAAAGAGATAGTAAAATTAAAGAATACTGTAAACTACTAAATTTAAGAATCAGTCTTTCTTTAATATTAATTATATTTAAATGGAAAATCCTTAAAGGATTTAATTTAATTAAGAAGTTTATGATCGGAAAGTTTTAAATTCCCATGTATTTTGAGTAACATGATAAAATGAGATTAAAAAAATGATTTTCTAATAACAATGAATTTAAAATAACGAAGTATTTTATTGTTTTAAATATTTTTACTCATTTAATTTTTTAGCTAATTTAAACTTTAAAACCTGAGAAAAATTGGATTAATTTTAAATACAAGAAAAGAGATTCAAAGAAATGTAATAGAGTGCTGTTATGATCAAACACATGTAATTTAATTTTGGGAAATACTATAAATCTATAATAATATAGCACTTATAGATTACATTTTCTTAAATTATTAAATGATGTATTTACATAAACAAATTAGCATTAATTAGCCAGCCAGCAAACAGCGAAAATAATATCCTAAATTTATAAAAGATTTGCCTATTCTGCAATAAATTGGATATTAGGATTTGTATTATAAATAGAAACTCCGCAAAATTTTTTAATTTCTTAATCTGGTTACATCTAAATAAAAATAAGAGATTCTCTTTATTTTAAAATTTATCCTGCCTGGTTGGTAGGTCAAATTAATAATGCTAAGAAATGTAAACTCGAATATCTCTTTCTCAATTAAAGAAATTCTTTTTTTGAAATACCCTGCTTCCCAATATTCATTTAGGGTTAATTTTAGAAATAATTAAATGCAAATCAGAGATGAAAACGCTTTCCACTTTTTACTAACGATTAAAATTAAGTATTTTTTGGCCAATTTTTTATTCAAAATACTTTATATTGCAGTAAATTTTTATTCTTGACTACTGTCGAAATACTTGGGAGATCTAGAACTGTAAAATGAAAAAAATTTGGATTATTTTTCTCTCATACTGAAAATAAAAATTTTAATCAAAAGAACTGTCCTATCAAGATAAAAATTAAAAGGTAAGCAAATAATTTAAAAATTCTGGTTGCTAAGACTCTTTACTAAATAAATAAAGTTGATTTATATGATATATACATAGATTACATTAGTCTTCTTTTAATTATGTAAAAGAGAAAATTGATTTGTTCTATTTTATCTTTCCCTCGCTCAATATTATACATTTATTAAACTAATCTGATTTATTGATGATCATTATTTTTTACTATCTCTAAGTCGATTAATAATTTATGAGAATTTACACCTCCCAACTTTACTAAAAATAAATAACCTAAACACTCATATTTACATACTTAAAATTTTTATATCTACTATTAGTAACCCTCCTCCTGGACATTATACAACTTATACTGAACCCCCTAAGCATGCAACTATAATAGGAAAATCTAAAAGACCTCCTGTTGGTAATGATGTTCCAGGTATAGGTTCCTACAATATAGCATCCAATTTATAAAAAGAAAATAACATTTAGAAAAACCAAGAAACACTCCACAAAGATATTTCAAATGATGAGAATAGTTAACATAACATGAAAGGATCTAAATAAGTCTAGATTGACTATAAAGAAAGACTGCTCTAATAGAAAAAAATTCTTCTCTAGTAATCTCCACATTTTGGTAAGAATATCCAAAGAGTTTTAAACGATAATATTCCTTTGTATAGACTGAAATAGCTAGATTCTCCATCACCTACTTATTATGACAAAATATTGCATGTAACAAAAAAAGAACCCATCCAATTCGCAAAAGCAAATAGAAGAGAAGAATATTTAGATGTTTATAATATTAAGCTTCTAGACGAAAGATCACCTGGCCCTGCAAAATACATGCCAGCACTGCCAAAATAAAACTAAGGAGTTTATCAACCTTAGTAGAAGAAAGGAGATTTGTTTAGAATTCTAAATCATCCCGGAGTTGGATGGTATGATATAGATGAAAGCTCATTTGCTCGCTATGCAAAATAATAATAAAGTTAGTTTTCTACAAAAAATATCTACAAAAAGAATATAAAACTGCCTTCTCTTTCAAAATCTGGGTTGATTAAAGGGTATGTGTACTGAATAGAACATATCTTGTAGAAAAGAAAGACTTATCTCCTAATAAAAAATATTAAAAGTTAATGCACCAAAAATATTAAGATAATAGATATCACAGCTGCAACTTTTAAAAAAGAAAACATTAAATAATTCATATAAATGTATTGATTGATTAATTTATTTGATATTTAACTAAAAGAGTATCATATGCATATGAAGAAAAAAATAATTTTAATTCTTGAAAAAAATATTCTAAAATGTTGATTTGGTATGCCTTTACAAATGCTCTGTCTGACTACTATCTGCTCATCGGGTTATTGCAGTAGCAGCATTAATTTTATCAAATAATTAACTAAGTAATCTTGACTACTAAAAAAGAAATGATAAAAATAACTATTTAATTGGTCATATTATTTTTTAAATTTTGTTTTCTTTAATTTTACATGCTATAATTAAATAAAAAACACTTCTTTCGTTCTACTACTTTAATATAATCATTTCTTGTAATACTTTTTTATGCGTGATCAATCATAACTTTCATTTGAAAGTTCTCAATTTATTTATTTAAAACAGGGATAATTTTAAGCAGAATTGTGTTAGAACAATATTAAGTGTAACCTCTTGTAATTAAATAACAAATTAGCATAATTTTAGCAAATATGAAGAATATATTCATTAATAAAACTCTACTTAAATTTGATAATTTACAGAATAATCATCTAGGTTTTAATTAAATGAAATTTTATTAATGTTATCATCATCTACCCTTATTTTTTCAACGAAATGTCTAATATTTTACTAATTTATCAAAATTTGATCTACGAGTTATCTTAATTATACCAACGAATTATGCTTTCAAATTAAAATCAGTTCGACTTTTTGTAGAACCTTCAATTGTCAAAGCATTATTACTAATTAACAATTATTTTTCTAGTAAATTTGAGTATATTTTAGTACAATAGTTTAGTAAATTCTTAAATGATGCACTTAGTGTTAACACGAATTCAATTATTTCTACTAGATTTATAAAAATGCATTAAATTTCTTGTCTCTTTATTGGTAAAATGTATAAGGATTTTTAAAATATTTAGAATAGGTTGCTTTTTTCCCCTTTCTTATCTAATTATTACCTTCAGGCCTTAATAACACTTTTTTTATCGATGGATCACAAATTATTTATATAGGTTTCTAAAAATAGTAATAAGTAAATTAATAATATTTTGTCGTTCTTTCAAAGGTATAACAGTTCTACAAGAAGTATTCTAGATAAATACAAATTGGTTATTTGAAGCAGATATTGCATAGATAAAATGAGGTAATTAACTTATTAGTATACTTTTTTATCGTTTTACATGTATTAATTTGTAAAGAACTTTTTCACGTTAAAGACTTGAAGAAAAATTGGATTCACTCATTCAAATTAGTGTACCAAAATTTTTTTTTATTACTTTATTTTATGAATTTTTTTTGAAAATATACGAATAAATAGATTCAAGTTTATAATTTATTTCATTCTAATAGGATAAAAGTTGTTAAAAGTATAATTTAGTTTTAGGTCTATTTAAACCTACCTTACTACACAAATACACTTCCTATACTAAAAAAAGAATGTCTAGCAAGGGTAAAATGAAAAATTTATTCTAAATGACAGTCTTATGATTTGAATCAATAATAAATGAATCATTTTATTTAAATCGTTGATTGCAATTCAAGAACTCGAGAATATGCTTATGTGTGGTTATTGTACAATATTAAGTAATTTTATTGAGAGAGACTTGTATATTTACAATAAATCATCCATTAAAATACTAATGGACTAAATTTTTCGATGTAAAATATAAGAGAATAAGTACCTAAATATATATAATTATTCTTAGAAAATATTTATTGCAGTAAAAATGGAAAATAAAATATAGTTTATAGAATTTACATATTACAATTTATAGATGTTTTTTTTAATTTTAGAAGGAGTTATTAATCATAAGTCCAGTTATCAAAAAGTAGAACAGCTAATACTTGAATGGTCGTTATTACAAAAAATGTGATATTAATAAATTGAATTTAAAAGGAGTGATAAAGTTTATTAATAAGACCTGCTTAGTGACTGTTATCTTTATAAAAATGATTTTGATCATATTCTATTTTTAAGATTTTTGATTCTAGTATTAAGCAAGGTGTGTGAGTGTACGAATGTTATACTCATAATATTTAATTAATACCTACTATGCTTATTTATGGCTAAAAAGTAATCAGTAATATAATTGAAAATTTATTACTAAATTTACGATATTACTAGCATTTTTACATATTTCATGGTTGAAAAATTAAAAATATAATTAAATTAGAGTCAGCTTCTATATAGTAGAGATGAATAGAAATATATCAGTGAGCAGTGAAGTAGAGTGATCATTTTAAGCCAGAATCACTAATTTCTATTCATTCTTTCGGTACAAGCAAATAATACAATTTATTAGATTTTGAGAGTGTTTTTGATTAACAGAAATATTGGAATATCTGCGTATCATCGCTTTGATTCTAATTGATCTACTCCCCAAATGATAAAAGCATTTGATAAAGAATTATGATATTAATTAAAATACATGTATCTAGACTAAAAAAGATAATTAATAATAAATAACATTTAGATTTTAGATAATTAATCCTCCCCGTTTATATAAAAAATATAATTAAATTATGATTATTAGCGAATATCTTAGTTAAATCTATTTATCTATTTATCTGTCAGTCTATCCTTCTCTCTTCTATCTATAAATATCTTACAATTTATACTACTTTCTTTTAATAATTTTTAATTCATCTTTCGTCAGATAGGAATACCTCCCACTCTCTTCCTTTACTTTAATTTCTCTACTTTTTGCTTATATTTTCGAGTTTTACCAATAAGAGTATATTTTTCCTACAACAATATTAAGTTAAGTTATTTTTTTAAGGTGTTAGAGAGTAGCTTTTGAAAGGCTAAAAATGGCATTGAGGGAAATATTATAAATAGGTAATATTTAATTTTCCTTTTAGAGTAAGAAGTTGAGATATAGTATAGAAGATCACAATCTTGAGTAAGAAATAAAAGGGTATTTTGAAGATTTGTTAATCGTATCATAAAAAGGAAATAAAATTTATTTTGCTTGATTGATTTCAAATACAATGAAAGTTCCCTTTTTAGATTATATTTAAGTGATTAGTATTTCTGAATATATTAAAAACATTTATGGATTAAAAGAGGCAATAGGAATAAACAGGCTTATTAAAAATTTAATTTTGCAAGAGCGAAAAAAGTAATCTCCTCCCAGTAAAATCTATCACATTTATTAATATATAGTAAACGGAGATGTTAATCTCGTCGGGTCTAGCAATTCCGTGAGCTATATAGGGAGCGAAGCAGAATTTAACTGAGGTAGATTGGGAAAATCAAAAAACTTTATTCTTTAAGTTTAGTATTTTATTTATGATTGGGATATTTATCTGTAGTATTTGGATTACAAAGTAATTTGGGAAGTCCATCAATCAAAAAAATCAGCGGCATCGCTGATGAGAGTTTACATGTAAAAAATAAAATTATCTTTTCTGATAAAAATAGTAAAAGAAATTAAAGGTTGAATAAAATTATAACTAACAAGAGCTATATTAGTCAAATGCAATTCTGATGTATTTTTTAATTGAAATCATAATTAACTTTAGAATAATTTGATAATTATCTGGTTGCTTCCTATCATTATTTATTTCTAAGTGGCATAAAAGCAACAGCATTCACTTCTTTTGACCATCCAAAATCAAATTCTATTTGTATTATTGGGCGAAAGTACACAAATCATATACATTCGATAGTTTATGATATAAATATTTGGGGATTTCATTAAAATGTATCCACAAAATTTCACAAAATACAAAATTTTATGTAACTTAGTTATCAGCACTAGAAATATTAATTCAAATGTGGTTTATTTTAAAGTTAATTTCTTTTCTTAAATTTAGTCTTAATATTTAATGTGCAAGCGAAAAAAAGTCTTTCTAGTCAGACCATATAAACTTTATTACATTCTTAATAAAATTATCTTTACTTTAATTATGTTATTTTTTATTAAGGAAATCCAAATCAGAACGGCTAAGTAATACATCAAGATTATTAGTCAATCAGGATGATAAATCTTCATCCTAGTGATTTCCCCCATATTTTGATTGATAAACATAATTTTACAGAATAGCACCTTCCTTTCTTAGAATTGACATTTTAAATAAGCATAGCTCTTGAAAAAGTAAGTAATAATGCCTGAGATAAGTTTGGTTATGTAATTTACTGGAGTAACTAGTCAAATTAATGATTACATTTTTCATACATGTGTTTATGAATGATTGGAAATTTAAAAATAGATTAAATTTCATTTTTCTAGCAGTTTTAAGTCTCTTGAGTAATTTGCAAAGGTATTTACTCTTATTTTGAGATATTTAGCACTGAAATAGATAAATGAACCAACCTTATTAATAAAAGGATTATAATAGAGAACAAATAGAAAAAATAAGTGATTCTATTCCTACTACTTTTATCAGTCCTATTATTATGTCTATAAACAATGCAGAGAGTACCAATATGAATTAACAAAGAGTCTCCCTTATTAAATTAAAAGCCTAATAGGGATATATCAAAGAAAGGAGATAAGATATTATTTTCTCAAAAATAAATTTACAAAGAGCAAGCTTGCGAGCAATCTTAAATGAATCGATGATTGTTAAAAAAGGCATAAAATTGGGGGGTAGATGTTTAATAAGTATAACTAAATACATGTAAATATCCTTTTCGATTAAAATCTATGTATGTTTTCATATGTTAGTTAATAAGAGATATGGGAAAGAGGAATTATTAAAGGCAGATGAATTTAATTAAATTTTTTTGTAAAGTAAAAATTAGGGTTGGTAACTCGGTATTGAACTTCGATGAGATGGGGTGAGAAAGTTAACTTATCCTTTAGATAACTAGGGTTTGTTATTAAATAAGTAAAATAAAAAACAAACAATAATTAATATTTTTACAATACTTTCAAAACATTAAAAAAAATCATTAAAACCACTCTTTTCTAATGGATTCATTAGCTCTCGATAATCTATCGAATTTCTCCTGGGATAAAGAAGGTATATTCATCAACCATCATCACCCTCTTCTATCCTCTTCATTTCTTAATGGCATTTTTTAATTTAACAGGTTTTAAAGATGAAATCAGCTTCGAAAGTGTCAATCTAGTACCTAAAAAACAAGTTTCAGCTCTAGTAAGTTCCCCTTTAATTTTAATATATCTTTCTTTACCCTAAATAACCTTATTCATTTGGTTTGGACAAATGAGAGAATTGATAATTTTTTATAAACTGCGCTCAAAAAAAAAATCACCCTTGAAATGCAAAGGCTGACTTGAATCCCACAATTTATGAATTATCTTGCGCTTAACTCTCTCCCTTTCTTTGTTAATGTTGAATGATTTTTTACTAATTTCTCTTCTTTATTAAATAGAAGCATGCCAAATTCTACTCCAACTCAAGGGTCTTTAATATCTTTTTGCATGTTGCATTGAATTCATCCTCCAAAGGATTTCATTAAGTTAGTGTAAAATTACCTTTAGATATCACTATCTAAGAAGCACTTTATGAGATTTTTGCTGCATTCGATGTCCTCCTTAAGAAGTAGAATGCACCTTTCACAATTGTCGAAGACACAACCATTTGGTAAATGCGTGTTGCCAAGAAAACTGGATACCCTAAGGATTACATTCCAGGTATTTAACTTCTCATTTTTTATTTTTTTTTCTTTCTAAACAACTTCAAAAATCCGTGTAAATTTCACTGTTTAATGAAAGCACAATCTCTATAAAAAAAACACACACAAAATCAAATACAAATATTATCTTCTTCTTTTTAATTTTTTTTTTTCTTTCTCAAGTGAAATGCGAGAGAAGCTAAGTGAGTGATAGAAGAATGAAAATCTATCTATCTAATGAATTAATGATTTGTTATTAATTAATTATCAAAATTTTTTTAATTTTCACAGAGTCTTTTTGGTTTGGATTTGAACAATTATAAGTATATTTTCTTTTTCTTTTTTAATTGTTTGTTAACAAACCTAAAACTTTTTTAATTTGTTACCTCACTTATTATTAATCAATAACATTTAATATGAATTTAATTTATTTTTCTATGAGGATATTCTCTACTTTGTTAAAGCTTTAATCTAAAATTCTTGCCTCTTAATTTCATTTTACCGCTATCATCATTAATCTCTGAATTTCAGAAGATTTTTGATGCATTATCAAATGAAATGTAAATCAAATACTTATTCTTACAATAACCTATTCATTCATTTTACAATTGCCCTCCCTCAAAAAATATCTTTCTTCTGTAAGGTGAAATTATTTAGTAACAGAGTAAAAGAGTCCAATTTGCCCTTATCTATCTATTTAACTAGAATTATCAATAAAAAACTGATAAAAAATCTGTAAAATTTCATAACAGTTCTATCAGTTCTTTCACTATTTTAATTACTAATTTTAAATATTTACTTTTTAAAAGTAAAAAAACCCTGATTTCTATTATTAATTTTCTACTGCATAACTTCTCCCACTCGAAGCAATTCCTATAAGAATTATTATAATATATATAAATTCTTATCTCTATTCTTACCGACCATCAGATTATTTAAATGAAATGATTGAATGAATCCTATTCATATGCCGATTTATTCTAACAAAAATTATTACATCGATAAAAATTTATTGCATCCATTCCTTTCCCTACTTGAAATGTTTGTTTTCTACCAATCCTTCCCCCTAATCAAATACAGCACTTGATTAAACTTAAAATACTAATCATCAACTTTTTTGATATAGTTTTTTCTTGATATTCACGTAAACAACCCATCACTAAAATAGAAAAATTAAAAGAAAAAAAAGAAAAATTTAACTTTTTAAGTTTTGAAATATTTGATTGAAGATATCCTTTCTAAGAAGTCTTAATTTTTTTTTCAGATAGATTGATTGATCGCTTTACTTACCCCTTTTCAACTTTTAATCACTTGTGAAGATTTAAAATTAAATTATCAATAAAAAACACTACTTCATATCCTAATCTTTCATTTTTATAACAATAGCCATAGACTAAAATAATTAGATGAAATCTATTGATTGCTTCTTAAATCTCGTCTTGTTCCCTATTAAGTAATCAGAATGTATTCAAATGATCAGCTCTTCTACTATTTGTAGCACTACCACCAAGCCCTGCAGCAATGCTTCTGACTCACCTCAAAGTGCCGCTGAATCTAATTACTGTGGTTCCGTCATCTCCGATAATAATAATTTCACAGCTAAAATTAATGGAAAGGCTAGTCTTGCTAAATAAACTGGCAAGCCCTTAGCTAAGAAAACTTAATTGAGCTCTTTTGAAAAGGATTATAATAACTCCACTTCTTGTAGCGATAACAAAAAATCTTTCAAGAACGGTCTCTCTTCCAATTATTCCAGTCGTGCTTTCTTAGGTAAAGAAGAAGAAGATGATATTGATACTCTTTCTTCCTCTAGAGCTTAACGCATTTCAAAGACTAATAAGGAAGAGATTGCTCAAATGTAAAAAAATAAGAAGAAATCTTTCTTCTCTTTCCTCTGTTGTTGAGATTTTTGAATATCTCTAAAAGGCTTAAAAATCAATAAAATTGAATGCCTTGCCAAGGATTTTTTCTATGAATGAATATTTAACTCTTTCTTTCTTATAAGCAATAAATTACAAAAACAAATTATAATAACGATAACAATCAAGAACTAATAAAATCTATAATAAATGCTTTTAAACTATTTTCGCTTTAAATCCAGTGTTTATTGGAAACATTTGAGTGGCTTATCTCGCTTTTTGAATGCCTGCCTCACACAATTTTCTTACAAAATATTTCAAATAATGCGAGGAGATAGTTATCTAATCTCTATCCTACAAAATCACTATATTAAATATATAAATAAACAAGATAAGTATTTAAATAAATATCTTTTTCCTCTTCTAAGTCTCTAACTCAGTCTCAAAATAACTATGCAAATGCTTATGAAAATAATTGGTTTTTTATTTTTGCTTAATTACCAATTAATTGCCTTTTTAACACTTTTTCACACACAATACAAAATTCGTAAAGTTGCTAATATCATAAATAAGAATTAATATTTGATAATATTTTTAGAAAATGATGATGGGGTCTAGTATTTACAAGTATTTTTCTGTAATATCCAAAAAAATTAAATAGTTAGCCTTGAATTTCTTCTAAATGACCGAGTTTATTGTAATTCTTTCACTATTTAAGGATGAAATTTGAATTCTAAGCATACTTTTCTAATCATATATGAGTATTTAAATATTGGAAAGAACTTCTAGTTGAGCATTAAGAACTAATGCTCCTTTAAATACTTATATTGATTGCTTTTTAATACTAAGAATTATTTTTGAAATATTTCTGAGCACAAAAAGTATGTTCGATCTAGTTAATTTGTCATTTACTACTAACAAGTAAATTATGCAAACAAAGAAAAAATGAATCAAGAAAGCTAATAAATGAGCTTAATTCTAGTTTTAATAATAATCTAATGAATATCACTCAATAATATCTTGAAAAATATCAATATCAAGATATTAATTGCCGCTCTATTGTTTTGTGCATCAAAATTTATTTGAATTCTTCAAAAATAATTGAAAGATATTCTTTTAGAATAGTGAATTTCTTTATTGCTTTTACTTTTACTTTGCTTGATTCTAACTAGTGATAAAAAAAGTAGAAAATTACAAAAGATACTCCTTTATACTTTGCGTCATCTCAATAAACTTTAAAAATATATCAAAAAATATTAACTTTGAATATAGTGTGTGCTGTGATCTATCAATCAATAGATCAATTGATCAATCAATCAATCTATCTATCAACCACAATTCAAATCATCTATCTATCTCTATCTATTTAACACTTCTTATCAAAATAAAAACAATCCAACTCAACTAATTCTGTATCACAAACCACAGCCTCATAGACCTTATAAATAAATATATTTAAAACTCTTATGCTAATAATATTAGTGATAAGATTTTTCTCTTTAGGATAGAACATTATTTATACTGATAATCTCTCCCTGTCTATACAAATAAAAATAATAATAAATAAATAAATAACTTATCGTACTGTTAACTTTCTCCTCACTCCCCTATTAAATAAACCAATAATAATTCTCAAATATTTCACAAAATATCATACTTTAATTTATCGTATACTATTTTATATTAAATTGTTCTTCATAACTATTTATCAAGTACCTCCCTATTTAATATTCTTACAAAAATTGACAAATATCACCTCCTTTATTTATCATATTTCAGAGAAAAAAAGGTTATGATTTATTAATTCCCAAAATTATCATTCTTAGAGAGATTTAAGTTTATTGATTGATCGAATTGAATCATTGAAAGGGTATTTAAATATATAATTTTTTTTAGAAAACTCTTTTATTATGAAATCTTAAGAAGGATTGGTTAGTTTATAAATATTAAATTAATTTGGGAGAAGAGGATTAGCCAAAAAAAAGGATGGGGAAAGTAAGAAAGTATATTTTAGAGTGAGAAAGTTAACACTTGACAATAAAATTTAAAATGAAACTCAACAAAGCGATTGATACAAGCCCTTTTAAAAGAGAAAGAAAATAAATAGATAGATAATATACAAAAAAGTTATAAAGAATTTAGAAAATATTGTATTTTTACCCAGTGTTTATCATGCATGCAGGCATATAATCTATAATAAATTATTAGGTGTCACTAATAGTGCGTAGATTTTATTATCTAATTTATAAATTTAAGTGTACTTAAACATTATAATCACTTCCTAACATATATGGGTTTAAAAACTCAAAAGTGTTACTTGATTTTTTCACTATTTTAAATACAATATTAATGCAGGATTTTCATGGTATCCCCCCATAAATATGAATGTGATTTATTTTTTTCTAGAATGATAGTATGGTAGTACCACTTTTTTTAAGTTATTAACAATTTTGTCTTTTTCGCAAAATCACCTATTTGAGTGGCTCAAAATTAACTATATCCTTTAATTTAATTGCCTTATTTACATTCATCAAAAAATTATCAAACCTCTCCTGATGCTTTCCTTTCTCAACAAATAAATTAATTTTGGTCAATATTATCATTTTTAAGGATTCAAATAACAAGAACCATCTTTCCTGTTCATTTTTCTAATGTTGATAAATTTTAAACCAATCAATTATCACTAATTAATAATTCAAGCGTGTATATTTCGAGTTAAGGTTCTATTTATGTATATCAATGCTATAAAATTAATTTTTTTAATTTCTTATTGCTGAATCAACTTCTTTCAGTATTCTCTACCCCCTTAAACTTGTTTAATTATTAGTTTTTTACTAAACTAATACTAATATATAAAGAGAACCCCCAAAAAAAGATCTTTCAGGTGTTAATGATAAAAAATAGTTAACATTTATTAATTTAACAGCAGATTAATAGCAGAGATTTAAAGTTTATTATCGAAGATAAAATAATCAGAAATTACAGGTTGAGAGGAAAGGATTTTAGTAATATAATTTGAACTCCTTAACTTTTTTGTTTATAGACAATATAAACTAAAATATTAATAAATAACTCTCAGGATTAACAAGTGTTTATATATTGAAGCACTTAGATATCCTCTGATTTTATTCACACCCAAACCAAATATAATTTAAATTATTATTCCTTTCCTTTTCTATTTTACACAAAATATATCTCTTTACTTATTTTTTGATCATTAAATTTAAAGATATTTCCCCTCAAAAGATATTTACTTGATGATTTTTGGAATCTTTAGATGATGGATTTGCCATTAAATATAAGATAAGCTATTTATGACACATGAATCCTGCAATAATGGAATAAAAGTGAAATTACAATATATGCTTTTAATTTTAGTTCTCTCAACTTTTCCATTCATCGCTACAAAGTAGGTAAAGAAAAGTTAACTCAGTAATTATACTCTGATTCAACCTTTAGAAATTACCTCTTACACTTATTTAAAACATAAAATCAGCTGCTATACTAGATGAATAAACTCTAATTTTAATACCATAAACTCAATTTCATAAATTCCATGCCCATTTGTAGTTATATTTTTAATACACATTATTATAGAAATCATCCTCACTCATTTTATTTACTTTCTGATAAATGAAGTATTTTATTTACCTTTGATAGCAGTTTTTATCTGAACGGATTATGTTTACTCTAACATTTTAGTGTAGAATTGTCGAATTATTTTTTAGTTCATTAAAGTATAATAAAAGCATGACTATCCTTCTATGAAACTTGCCTTAAACATATTTATACTTTAAATTCATGATAAAGCTTAAAACTATATCACAAACACCTAATTCTATGAAAATATCTTTACTAAACAGTAATTACTTATAAATTGATGTGATAATATTTAAATACTGATGAAGTACAAATAAAATATCTTCTCTTGTTATTTTGCATTAATTAGAATAATTTAAATTTTGGTGAAAACTCAATTAATAAGATTTCATTTGTAAAAAAGAGGTGAAAAAAATTGAAGAAATGTAATTTAATCTAATTTTTTAAACAAAAACTAAAAAAGAATTTTTTTTTAAAAAACATCAAAAATAAATAAGATATCTTCTTCTTATTAATAAATACATAACAAAATAGATAATTTTGTAAAATAGTTATAATAAGTATTTATCAATCTTCCCAAATATAAATTTTTACAAACATTCTATCTTCATACATATGTTTATATCTTTTCAGAATCATTTTATTTATTGCAATTATCTCTTGAGATTAAAAAATCTACTTGAAAATATTATTTCTTCATCCCTGCTTTCTTATTATTAAGCAATAATTGTAATTATTGAGTATAATTTTGAGTACTGTAACTCTTTTGTTTTAAATCAGATACCAAAATAGTATTGTATATTCAAAAAAAACTTAATGAAATTATGCCTTCAAGTAGTATTAATATTTTAAATATTTTTGCATTTCTCTTTATAAATTTTTTTGGAATTAAGGTATTTTTATAAGGAAGCTTACAAATAAATAGATTTTTAGGAAAATAAATTTATGATTTAAGTTTAGAAAGAATATCCTCTAACACAAATAACTATTTCTTTAGCTTATTATGTAGGATAGTTATTTAATAAGAATTTAATCGAATAAATAAGATCTTCTATCAAAAATTTATTTGCTCATAATTTGTTTAAAAATAAAAGATAAGGTATTTAAAATGTAAAGAAAATAGAATTAAATTTATTCTAAATAAAATTAAGAAGTTTTGCTTAATAAAAAAATTGATATAGGAGTAAATTACTAATTTATAAATTATTACACAATAATTTAGGAATGATTGATTTTGCAAGAATATCATATTGTATTGGTAGCAATTTCTTTACAAAAAATTAGTTATACATGACTTACCAAATTAGTAGAAAAGAATTGAAATTAAATCAATCTTAAAATTTCTAGAAAGTTAATTAAATCATTGATTTTTGATCTTTGGATATAAAAAGAGATCTACTTTGAGAGATAATTAATAATTTAAGCTGATTCATATTATAATAGCTAGCTAACTTGTACAAAAAAAGCAGTGTATAGTTTTAACACAACCATTTTAGAATGATTAAGAATATTTTTAGCATCTGCAAGAACTCTTAAGTCTTAAACATTCCTAGGGCTCTCACATTTAATGGAAATATATATAACTTTGCTAGTAAAAAGAAGGATAAAATAGTTAAACTAAAAAAGCATGTAGAAACTCTAGAAGATTAGCTTTTATAGAAGAAAAAGGAAGATTTACAAGTTTTGTAAAATAAAATAGTAGAAAAGAATAAAAAGACAATTAATAGCATGTCCTTTGATGAGCTCACTTTGAAAATGAAGCAGGAAAAAATAGTTATTTAACAATCATAAAATAAATCAATAGAAAAATCAATTAATAATGAAAACTTAAATCAAAAGAAAAGTTTAGAAAGCCCTCAATCAATCCTTTAAAATAATAAAGATGCAACAACTCTAAATTAATCAGAACTTAAAATTTTACTGACAGATAAAGAAAAATTCTTAAATCTTGATAATTTAGAGTTTCCTTGGGATTTTGAAGGCGCTATTAAGGCTGAAAAAGAATAAAACTTAAAATCTGCTATTGAAATAACAAAAATAATAGATGAAAAGTAAGCAATAAATATGTATAAATAGTTTTTGACTTGCATCGAAGAATTTGATTATGATCAGTTGGGCGAGATTGTAGAAAGAAAATTCTTGCGTAGTATTATTAAGCGTCTTCAAGCAATGTAATCAGAATAAGTAAAAATAAAGTTTAATAATATACGTACTAAAGATATCACAGTTGATTTATATAAAGTATAAAATATCTTTGGAGTTGGTGTTGAATAAAATCGCCGTAAAAATGATGGATCCTCTGCCTATGTTATATTTGATGATTACATTTAATAACAGATACCAGCCAAGCACATAGTAAAAAAGAGAGTAGAACCCAAAGAATTAGCTCGCATATATATTCAACTCTATTTAAATTTTGAAAGCGATATATCTCTTACCATTGAAAACCCTTCCCAAGGAACTTAGAAGTCAGATAAAATATCTAAATAGGAGTCTTAAAAATAGCATCACACTATGGTATTAGAAAAACTATTAGTGGAATGTGATTACAAGAGCATACGTAATAAATCCCTTACTATGGAAAAATCTGCTAACGAGTTAGTTTCTACAAGCAACGTTAATGACTATGTGAATGTTTCAAATATGAAAAATTATGCCTCTGCAAATAATTTTAAAATCATAGATTTTGATGGATTCATGAAAGGTAATCCCTTGGTTGTTGACAATATTGATATAGAATGATTTAAATAATAATCTAAGTTGATAAATTGTTAGATATCTCTTTTTAAAACAATTCTACATTATAAATAAGAGATTTTCACTATTTTTGATTGTGCTAATAAATATGATCTCACACTAAAATAATAAAAATAAAATAAAATAATTAAAATAAAGATTATATAATACTTCTACTTTATCTGTCTATTTAGATAGATTCTTAACTTTATTATTTATCACAAAAATCTTGCATTCATTCATTTTTCTTTAATAAAATGATCATTTTGTAAATTAATTCTATCATTTATTCTTAATTAATACTGAAATTGTTAAATTAAATCATTCATAAACAATCTAAATTATACTCCTTTTTAAACTGATTTTTTCTCCTTCATTATTTATCTGTTTCATTTACTTGCTCATAAAAATATTATAAGGATTTAAAATATATAAACCAAAATTTTAAGCTATTGAAATATTAAAAATATTATTCATTCTAATCTAATATTTCTTCTAATAAACCCAATTCAATACTTACTAAAATTTTATAAATGCAAATAATGTAAATGCAAATATAGGAAATTGAAATAATTATCTTTTTTAATAAAGGATAATTTTGATCAATGTATTATTTAGTTCTCCCAATTATATTTTCTTCATATTTGAAGATTATGGTATATGTTTTGTAGCAATAGATTTAAGAAATAATATTTTATTAATTAGAGGGAAATAATCGAAAATTTATTAAAGTAGAATTAGATTTTATAATCAAAGTAGAAGTGAAACAAATACTAGCTATGAGTGTAAATATATTAGATTTTGTATATGCTTTATGTGCCTTTTGTATGTAAAAAAGAATGTTTAGCAAATTAATAAATCAAAATTATGCATCTAAGTCATTAAACTAAAAATAATAATTAAAATCATTAGATTATTATCAAAAATCATCAAACAAAAGATTTAGATACAGCATTTTTATTTCTACTTTTTACCTAAATAAGCTTAAATTATAATAGTAAAATGAGCACTGATATTCAAAAACAAACAGTTTAAGATTAAGATCAAGTTAATATTGTTGAAAATCTTGAAGAAGCTTCAACCAAGCAATAATTCACAATTTTTGTTGGTACTTATGAAGGAGCAATATTAGGTATGGCTGGAGATTTAAGCAAATTAGAACTTAAGTATGCATTTAAACCTTCTACAGTAAATAAATTTATTAAAATATAAATAATGAAATTAATCAAATGATTTTTATTAGAATTCTCTTAAGTGTATGGATATTTGCGGAAAATACTTAGTTGTTGGAGGCTTTGATGAATACTTAAGAATTTATGATCTTAAAAGATAAAGAGAATGTGGTTTGTTAGAAGCCCATCTTGGTACAATTACTAGTATTAAAGGTCATCAATCAATTGTTTTCAGTTGTGCAGAAGATGGAAATATTATGGCATGGAAAATGAAGGAATTTGGTTTATTGCATACTTTAAAAGAACATAAATCTGCAGTTTAGGATATTGCTGTCCATAGTTCAGGCAAAATTATGGTTTCTATAGCCAAGGATAAGCGTCTTATTATTTGGAATCTTATTAATGCTAAGAAAGCTTTCTCAATGAATCTTAAATATAGTAAGTAGTTTTATTTTTAAATATATAATATATAAAGGAGAAGTATTTGATAGCTTTCAAAGTATTATATTCTTCTAAAATTAGGATAAATGTAAATTTTGAGATTAAATAGTTTTAAAGATCATCATAATTGGTATAAATAGAAATAGATAAAATAGTGATTAAAAGTATTTATCACTTACACAGATTTTTACATAAATACATAAGCACACAATATATCAATCAATATAAAAAATGATGATATTCTATAATATTTGATCTCAATTAGTTTTTTAACAAATCCAAAAATTATAAGTATGATAAACAATTTTAATTTTCTGTTATTACCTCGATTTTTCTATTAGTATCAACCTCATAATAGAAAGGTATCCTAACAATTAAAAATGAATTTTCAAATATATTTCCATTGAAGATTTTGAAATAAAACAAAAGTAATATGTGAGGTATTAAGATATATTAAATACACTGAGATTATTAAGAAAAAACATGAATCTAATTAAAAATATTTGATAATTAGAAATTATATATAAAGACACCTACAATACTAATGAATTAGAAATATTTTACTAAATTCATTTACGATTAATTTTTTTTAAGCTATTAAAAACTTATCCATAAATTATAAATTGAAATAATTATTTGATTTTTAACTAATTTTTTATTTTACTTATTAAAAGATGCCTATAAGTTAGCTTTGACTGAAAAACACATTATAACTATGTCTGATTTTAGCATCCATGTTATTGACTAATCCACTAATTAAGAAATTTGTGAACTTAAGGATGATAAACAAGTAACCCTAAATGACTTTTGTGTTTATAATGAAGTTTTTGTCCTCACAGGAGGTAAATTTAATTTGATATTTTTGATATGGAGTTAAATAATAATTATTTCTAATAGATAACAATGGATTTATTCATATTTATGATATTGAGACTAAAAAATATATTTCTTTTAGAGCTCATGATAGTAGAGTTAAGAAATTATAGGTCTAAAGAATAGATGATCTTGATATCATTATTTCTATCAGTACTAGTGGAGAGATTCATTTATTCGATTGCTTAATTATTTTCAGTGATGTATTTGAGATACAAGAAACATTAGAATGGAAAGATATCAAACCTATCTATAAAGTTAACACCCTTAATAGATTGACTTCACTTACCGTCTATATGGATGTCGCCAAAGAGAAGGCTAATTATGCATAAGAAGATGAAGAAGCTTTAGAAAAGAAAAAGTAACTTGAAGCTGAAGAGTTAAAAAAGAAATAATAACTTGAAAAGTAAAAGAAGAAAAAGAACTAAAAGAAAATTAAAGTAACTATAGAAAATGAAAACTCTAGTGCTAAGTCTTATGTTATCGATTCATCAAAAATTGCTAAAAAGATAGAAAAGAAGAAAAAGAAATAGCTAAAGCAACAATAAAAGGCTGCAATGATAAAAGGATAACCTCAAAAATAGTAATAGTAAACCTTTTAAAAGAACTAGTAAAAGCAATAATAAAAACCCTAGCAATAAAAACAAGAATAAGTAGTAAAAAAACAAAAGAAATCTGTTAGATTTTAATGAGAAGAAAAGTAGCTGCGAATTAATTAAGATTGATTGGATATGTATGTATATATTATTTAGTTTATCTAATGTATTATTCCTCTAATTTTAATATAGTAATTTATTATTATTAATTCTCTATCTTTAATTTTATTTCATATTAGAATTTTTCTATTATTAGATAAACAAACTATTTTATCGCTCTTTATTTCTCTTTGTATCTATTTCTTAAAAGATTCTTTTCTTATCCAAGATTTGTGTTTCTACTATTTTTAATTTTAGTCTATTCTAAGATAAAATTTATTTTATTTATTATCTCATCCTATTTTGTTAAATTCTATTGAAACATCTATAAAAATTAGTTAATTTTAACTATTCTTGTACTTTTTTACGTATTTATGAGATATAAATAATTCCTTTCTTCTTTAAATTCCCTAACCTTTTAAACAAATTAGCATTTGGTTCGAACTGTAAATTGTCAATATATAAATACTCTATATCTTCTTATTGATATTTCAGTATAATTGTAAAGATTTAAAATACCAATTACTCTTAAAAAAACATGGGGTTATATATTGAATAATAATGACATTTATGAATTTAAAGACATTGCAGGATAGATAAATATAAGAGGAAAGGGGATAATTAATCAGAATTGTGATACTAACTTTTTAAGGAAATAATATAGATAAATTATGGCTTAAGATAAATATTTGTATTTTAGAATTAACTAAAATAATTATTAAAAATATTTTCTGTTTATATATTTTTATTAAAAAGTATTTTATTTGATGCATTGAATAAAAAAATTTATTAAACCAAAATATGAAGTCAATTTATTTTTAGTTATTATGATAATAATTCCTTTAACAATTCATCTAATTAATATGTGTTTTCACCTTATTTTTTACTGCTTCCCACCTGCTATGAGATCTCAAACCACTTCTTTTAGTGTATTAATATTATTAATAATATAAAATATAAAAATAATTGACAAAAAAGTAAAACACATAAAAAAGAAATTGTCTGATATGGAATAAACAGAAACAATCTATAGGATAGAAGATGCTTAAACTATTGAGTATAGGCCAAATATGATTATTAACAATAGATTAGCTGTTAATTGCTAGTTTATTTTAGAATAAAGTGAATATCTTAATCATGAAAGAGTCTAAGAGAAGACTCACGGAATTCTGTAGCTAGATTTCAATTCTATAATAAATGCAGAGAATGTATTAGAGCTAAATGATAAATATCATACTAATAATGTAATAAACAAATACTGCATATTGGTTGATAGAAGTTAGTCTATGATTAGATAAAATAAACTAAATAATGTTAAATAATCCTTATATAATTTATTGGATAACAATGCCAAACCTAATACGTAATATGCTCTTGTTTCTTTTGGGAAATCTTAAAAACTTCACTTTAAATTTTCTGAAGTTACCAAAGATAATATTTCCAATTTAAAAAATGAAGTAAGAAATATAAACTCCACTGGATAAACTGATATTGTAAATGTATTATAATATGCTCATTCTTTAATTGAAGAAGATATCACAAAAGATAAATCAACTTAGAAAATTTCTACTGAAAATCCTATTATACGTTATTCAGTAGTTTTATTAACTGATGGTTTCGATAATTTAAAAGACAAAGCACTAAGTAGGATTAGAGAATTCTTTAAAAATAAAATAATGAACTACTGTATTAACACTTTAGGCTTTGGAGATGAGCATGATCCCCATCTTTTAGCTGGAATTGCTAGTCATAGTGGAGGAAAGTTTTACTATATAAAAACTAATGAATAAATTTTTCCAGTATTTAATGAGTTTATAAGTCTTTAAGAGAATGTTATTGTTTAAGATGTTGATATAGAAATATAAAATAATGAACAAAAGACTATTTAAGATTAATACAATAACACGTATAAATTTAAAGTCAAGCAGTAGCTTGAAGAAGTTGCAAACGATATCGACCTTTAAAGAATATACTTTAAATAAGTGAGAGATGGAGACGAAAAGAATATCCTTTTAGGAACCAGATATGTTATCAAGCATTCAGATGTATACTAATAGAAAATCTCAGATAATTCTTCCTTTTTATCTGATATTAGTGTGATTTAAGTTCCTTCTTAACACAATTAAGATGGTTTCACACATATTTAAAATACTTTTAGCTCATAGGATATAAAATAAGACCATAAAAAATCAGATCTAGAAAAAAAATAAAATAGTTAACTCTCAGAATAATACCCCTTAATTATCTAAAATTCGGTTAAAATTGGAGATGTTGAAGATATTACTAAATTTAATGAATCTAACCTTAGTTTTATTTCTTCATTTGATGATTTAAGTATTTCCTCTTTAAACAATTCTTCTATTTCTAAAATAGAAACCAATATAGAATATTTAAACAAATCTGAGCAGTAAAAAACTGAAATTGAACATAAAAATAAAGAATAGAAATCTGATGATTATTTCGTCTTGGATCAAAAAATAGCGTCTGGTTCACTCGATGATGGAAAAAAATTAAACGACCTGAAAATTATAGCATAAAAAGATTAAAATAATTAAAATCTCATAGAAAATGAAATCATTGATCAGAAAAATTAATTAAAAGTAGAAAATAAGAAATCAGCTGATCTAGATTAATTAAAAGAAGATATTTTAATTCAGTAAAATACAAGTAATTAGAATATTAAATAGAATTTAAATTTCAAAGAGGAAATAGAAAAATAAATAATTGTTTAGAATATTAAAAACTAGATTGTTGATTTAACAATAGGTTACATTAAAGTAATCTTCAGATTCTAAAATTTGCTCTACCAATTTTATGTACCTATGAATATTAGATTCACTTCTTAGGAAATAAACAATCCTAAAATAGATGAGAGAGTTGCTATTTAGAAGTTGAGAAGCTAGTATATTATTAGTTAGATAAAATCTAACAAATACCTAGAGAGTGGTTAAGCGAAAAAAGCCATTGCGTAGCTTATCAGCACTAAAAAAGCATTGGAAGCTGATAAATATTCTAATTTCCCTTTATATAATAATTTAGTGAATGATATAGAAGATAGTATTAATAAAGTTCAAAGATATTTGTAATCAAATAGAGACCAAGAGAAAGAGGATTTTAAGAGAGATATCTATATTTCTTAGTAAGTTAACATTTGCCACTATTTAGAATCTACAACGACCAAGTGATTTTTAAATTTTTATAAAAAAAGATGGCTTTAAATTGAGTAATATTATTCTATTAAATATCAACAAAAATTTCCTTTTAAACAGATTTTAAGAAATAGATAAAGGCTATATCTAAATTTTTAATTATTTATGGAAAGAATTTGATTAAACATTAAAAATATTAATAAAATAAATGTAATATATCATTTTTTATTTGTATTAAATTAAAAAAGTTTTATAATAATCGGATCAGTTTATTTTTAAAGTATATATTACTAGCTTTTATCTAAATTAAATTAAAAATATTTTCCTTACATTTGTTTTTTCATGAAATACTTTTATTAGATTTTCAAAGATTTTAAAAATACAAACAACAAAACAACTAATTGGTAAAATATAAAAAAAATTAATAAAAAAGAAACTCACTGCAAGCAAACAATAAGAACATTTGATAAATCTATGAAAATTGAATAGAAGATGATTGATTACCTCCTAAATAAGCCAGAAAATCTCTAGTTATACTCCGTTTAGCAAACTTTTTAAAAAACTTATGAACACCAGGATAAAGATACATTCAATACTTTTTATAATATAACTAATTATTCTCACTGCTAGAATTAAACATTGCCACCACAAAAAATTGATCATCTATTTGTAATTGACCCTGAGTTTTTTGATAAAAGAGTTATATAGTAGAAGAACCTCTAGCAACACATATAAAATATTGAATAGAATTTTATCAAAGATACTCAAAATAGGTTAGGGATAGTTTCTCTTTGCTCGTCAGATAGCGAAATTCTTGAATGTTTTAATAAAATGCCTCATAATTAAATATTATATTACCAATAAATATCTGAAGATACTGATTTTGGTGTTCTTAATTCTTTTCAAGGAGTTATCAATAGGATTAAGAAAATCATATAACTTTCATCAGAAATTTAGAGAAAAGATGCAATACTCTCAATTACTATTATCTCACCTAATAATTTTTCCTCGAAATCAATGCAAGAGGAAGAAATGAAGATAAAAATATAAGATAATTTAAGTAAGAAGAATATTTTGAAAGAAAATGATAATAATATTTTAGTCAATTGTATTAGCGTTGATTAATCTTCTAATTATTTTCTCTCCTGCATAGCTGAATAATACCCCTAATCTATGTTTTATAATACTTCAACAACCAAAAAAATCAATAGTTTCATTAGTTCTTTAGCTGAACTCATGAAAGCACTCTCAAAAATATATGTTACAAATATTGAAACTACCTTGAAATTTTAGAATACATCTTCTTTAGTGGATATAGAAGTTCTTAATTTCCCAAGTTATTGGGAAAAAGTAGATTAAAATAGTTATAAATTTAAATATCCTTTCTTCTATGACTAATAGGATATAAGTCATTTATTCAAATTTAAAGTTACTTTAAAAGGTTTTCTTACTTAAGAAAAAGTGAACGAAATAATTGGTCTAAATAGTTCTAAGTTTTCATATAATAATCAAGATTATTTCTTTGAGAGAAATTTAGAATTCCCTTTGGCTTAAGAAATACAAGATTCAGCCGAAGAGAAACAGGATTTAAATATTAAGTGCGAATAGACTTTCTTAAAAGAAAAGTTTGTAATTCCTACGCTTAAACAGGTATTATAGGATTTAAGGATAAAATAAAACCAAGTCACTACTTAAGAAAAAATTAATAAAACATTAGAGTAAATAGCTAAAGCTAATTCTAATACTAATTATATCATTAAATATGGTAAATTTGTTTTGGAAAATATTTTAATCCTATCGAATTAAGAAATGTAAAAAAATCAACCCTAAAGAAGTGTTAGCCCAAACTAATTAGCAGAAGAAGCTTTATTTGTATTAAAGAATCAACTATTTACAAGTGAATTTTACTAAAGCAGAAAGCTGATCTATAGTTGATTTAATAAATGCTTTAATAAATAATTTAAATATACTTAAAAAATGTAAATACTTTAATTCCTCAAATATTGGGGTGAATTTTAGTTAAAATATTCTTTTAGTAGAGAGAGATCCTCACCCACTCTCTAATTTTCAATAAATAAGAAAGAACATAGAAAAGAGGAGTTACTGTATAATAAAAGTTAGTTACAAATCTATAAATTCCAATAACTCTTGTTGTCATTTATATTTATATATCAATTATTAATCTTTCTTATAATCTTAGATCTTATTCTTTATAAATACACTCAATAAGAATTCGAATTTACCTAAATATTTATGTGGTTAATTACTATTTAATATTTTAACTATCTAAGTCCATCCATTTTTTGGTATATTACCTCAAGATAATATTTTTTAATTTTGTATTTAATAATCTATCTAAAAACAAAATTACCTTACAATTTACACAAAATTTTGGATTTTGATGATTTTTAAAACTTACATACTATTTAATAGAATAATTGCCTTATTATTTGATTTTGTTGTTCTTTATTTCTTTTACTAAACTCTCTTACTTATTCTTACTTAAAATATATATAAAAAATTACTATAATTCTAATATTAAGAAAATAGTCTAATTATTCTTACTCATTAAATTAATTTAGATTGAAGGGTAGGCTTTAATTAAGTAGTAAATAATTCTAAATTGAGTATATTTAACTTAATTTCATTAAATATACTTGATTTCTCTACAAAAAATGTATGGACTATTACCAAATTAATAATCACATTTAAAAGGGATTGTCAAAAAATAAGAAACAACTTTTATTTTTCCTTAGATGATAGTGATTTAAACACAACAAAAATAACTATTTAAAGAAATAGACAAAATAATAAATTATTAGATTAAACTATTTTTTAGGAAATAAATAATTTTAAAGCCGTTAATTTATATCTCTCTTAAGTTAATTTTCAAATTAGTCTTATTCTAAATTCATTCATTTATGAAAATAAAATATTTTTACAAGAAAAATACCTTATTCAATAAAGCTAAGCATTCGTATTACGACCTTAAGTACTGTGATAAATTTAGTAAAACTTCATTTATAATTTAAGTGTTATTTAGAATAAATTAAAAAATAAAATAAGAGACTCATCAGCATATAGATATGTATGAAAACGAAGAAACAGATTACAAAATTAATAGAAAAACAATCTTGTTAAATAATAATAGAGATTGTTTTAATGATGGGTAGAAAGGTATTTCATTTAATGTGGAGATAATTAAATAGAACAATAATAACACAGATGAGTAGAACCAATAAGAGAATCTAAGCTTACCTGTCTTGATTAGTATGCAAATAGGGAAGCTAGCCTAGGAGAAATCAAGCTTTTCCTTAGAATCCTAGAAGGGTAAAAAGTAGAACAGACCTAGATTTATAATGATTCTACTTGATAGAAGCGAGTCTATGTTGAGAGAAGATCGTCTAATAAATGCTTAAAATTCTATAATCACCTTAGTAAAGGGTTTAGAGGGCTAAGATTCAATAGGCCTTATATCATTTGGAGGTTCTAATGAGCTTATACTTTAGTTCACAAAAGTAAATTGCTAGAAAGAGGAATACATCAAAAAATAAATAATGTCTGTGAAAGCTACGGGCTAGACAAATATAGTTGCTGCCTTAAAGAGAGCAAGTGATTATATTTAATAATATCAAAGCTAGTATGATCATGAACTGAAAAACACCTACACCATTTTATTACTATCAGATGGATATGATAATCATAGCGAAAAAAACGCTATGTTATTTATTAGAGAGAATTTAAAAAATACTAGGATGAATTTTACAATTAACACGTTTGGCTATGGGAGTGAACATGATGCAAGACTCCTCTCTAGTATTGCTTAATATGGTGGTGGAAGCTTTTATTATATCAAGGAATCTAAAAATCTCCTCTATAATTTCAAGGAATGTTGCTAAGGATTCGAAGATATAATAGCCGAAAATATTGAAGTCGAAGTGTAGATTTAAGAATCTGGTATTAAAGACAGAAAATCATGTTTATCATTAGAAAATTTACCACCCAATGCTAAATCCTTAGATAAAAATCAATTTACAATTTATTATAAATATGGATAGTAATCTTTATAAAATTATATTTTGTTTTTTATTAATCTTACTAAGAAAGATAACAATTGGTCTGAATTATCCAACTCTCATATTATTTAAAATCCACAAAACTAGTCTGATAACTCAATCCTTTTGCCAAATGAGGAAAAAACCATTGTAAAATAAAAATTAGAACTTAGAATGAGAGAATTTGATTAAAGAGATCTAATAAGAGATCATTTTAATGAATTATCTATAGGCTAAAATAGTGATTTTATCTAAAAAACTATAGGAAAAGTTAGAATTAAGTATTGTCTAATAGGATAGAATCCTATTTATCAACTAGAGAAGGATATTGTCATCTTAATTGATCCTAATACTCATCAAATTATTTTCCCTAATTAGAATTAAGAAAATAATGAATAAATTTTAAAACATGAATTTACATAGGCCATGAAAAAAGCTATTGAAGCTTTTAACTGTGATCAACACTCTAGAGCAGTATAAATTTTTTAAGGTATTGAGTCTTATATAAAATAGTTTTAATAGGACAATAATGATTCTAAATTTTCTTAAGATTTACTTACATCAGCATAATACTATAAGAATGTATATGAAAAAAACCAAAATATTGCCATTAATGAAGCTAATCTTCTAATTATGGAAGAAGTAACATACCATGATAATAACACTTCAAAGAAAAGAAGATTATAAATATAGAGAGCAAAAAATAATGAAGAGATATTTGAGGAGGAATTCTCAATGACTTCAAACTAAATTTCTTAAAATATTCAAAATGATAATATAACATGCCAAGAAGAGATTGTAAATGATACACCATTCGTTAATGGAAACAATTTAGATGGAGAAAAAAGTACCATAAATAAAAGTTTGTAATAATCTTAACTTAAGAAATCTAAAAACTTAAATGTGGATGATATTGAGCAATTCGAATGAAAAATTAATATTTGATAAAATACTTTTCATTTGTTTTGATACTTAATGAATGAATATTAAAATGTAACCTCTAAACGTGTAAGGAAATGAAAAATAAATTAATTAAGTTACTTTTAACTAGTAAACAAAAATAGGGGATTGATCAGTAGAGATGATATAAAATAATAACCCATATTTATTTTACAAAATTAATCCAATGGTTGAATGATATTTTTAATAATATATCCTAAACAATAAATTCTTTTTTAAATAAATAAATAAAATAATTTCCTAATTAAATTTACAAGACAAAAGACAAGATAAACTTGTTATTTTCATTTTTATTTTTAAGAAAAAAATTATTTTACTTTTAAAAAAGCTTGAAATTATTATCCATCCATCATATATAAAGAGTAAATAACTAAAGAAATTTAGATTAAACATTTAATATTATATATTCTATCTTTTTTAAGTAAAATTAATAATCTCAAATCTCTTTTTTTTTGGTAGTATTTTTAATATAATTCTTAATTTTTAATCTAATAAGGAAAAAAATTATTAAACCTAATCATAACTTTGTAAATTAAAATAAAAATATCACCGAACCGAACTTAGCTCAGTTGGAAGAGCATCGGACTGTAAAGTTTGTAGTCATCCGGTGGTCCCCGGTTCGAACCCGGGAGTTCGGATTTTTTTATTTTTTTTTCTATTTACTTAATGGCATGATAAATAAAAAAAACAAAAAAAATTTCTTGGATTATCCTAAAACATTTAATAGGTTATGTCAATTTAAAAGATCAAGTTAAAATAACTATTATAAAATGAGATAACCTTGAAAAGTATTAATGATTTATTTAAGATTAATTAAGATTTTATACCTATCTTTAAAAAAAAATTGTTACATTATTCCTTCTTATTTAAAATTGAAATAGAAGAAAATATTTAAAATAAAAGTTTTTTTTTTGTAAATATTTTTAAAAAATTAGATATCTTTTATCTGTTTTTTTTTATAAGTACTAAGTAAGCCATAATTAATAAAAGAAAATATTTATTTTTCAATATTTTAATACTTAAATATTAATAGTAAAAAAAGAAAATTTACGTCAAATAAGTAGAAAATAAGCTTTCTAGAAAATCATTTAAAATCTACTTCTCAACATTTATTTTTTTTCTATTCATTATTAGATCAGCTTCCTTATCTATATTTTTATTAAGTATAAAATTCTTCTACTTCAAATTATCTCACAAATCTAATTTCAAAAACTAGAAACTATTTTTCTATTTGTTTTTATATTTTTTATTTTATTTTTAGGATTATTATCATACTTTTAACCTCATCTTCTATCTTGAAATTTCTAAAATACTATACCCCATTCGTATGCTAAGATATTGTAAACTATATAAAATTGATTAAGAATGTAATAAGATTCTTTATCCTTGAAATATATTCAATTAAATTAAACTTTTTGATACCTACCCTATAACTTATTATTTGAATTTAAATATAAAATACTTTTATTTTCCAAAATTTTATTTTTAAGCTTATTCCAACTACTCAAATAATATAAATAATAGTAAATTAAATCAAAAATAAACCATTAATTTCCTAAAAACTTCCTCAAATTAATTAAGCCTTATTTTTTTAAAAATGACTGAGAATGAAGAAACTTGCTATAAAATAACAAGAAACATCAATAATATCACAGCTTAATAATCAAAATAATTTGGTTTAGAAATTACTGTAGAAACCAAGAAATTGTAAATTGGATAAATAATTTAAGATGGAACTATCGTGAATGCAATGGTCACATTAAAAGCAAATTCTAAAATAAATTCCTCAAATAACTTAGACAATCCAAATAACTAACCAAGAGGAACTTCATATACGATTATGCTTGACAGAAGTGAATCAATGTTATAGTACAATAAGATGGATAATGCTAAGAAAGCAGTTAAACAGTTACTCGAAAGTTTAGCACCTAATGATAGATTCAGCTTAATTCCTTTTGGAGGTTCTAATAAAGTATTAATCCCTTTCACGGATATTAACTCATCTAATTAAGAAAGTGTAATTGAAACTTTAAATAATGTAAAATGTGAAGGTAGAACTGATATAGTTTCAGTAATAAATACTGCTATCAAAACCATTTAATAAGAATAAAACTATTAATAAAGATTGCAATAAAAGTAAGAATTTTCTACTCAAAATAAAAAAAATAAAAAAAATATCAATGTTGATGAAATAGAGTCTATTGAATAATAAATTGATTATTAGGAACCTACTAAAAAACCTATTAAGAGAGAGTACTGTGTTATTCTCCTTTCTGATGGAGAGGATAATATCAGACAGGGTAAAGCACTTTATGAAATTCGAGAGATTTTAAAAAATGAAAACTTGAATTACTCGATTAATTGCTTTGGTTTTGGAATAGATCATGATGGGAATCTTCTTTCAGGTATTGCTGAACTGACTGGTGGTCAATACTACTATATAAAAGAAAATGAAGATATTTATGATTATTTGAAGGAATGTTAGGGCAGCTATGGAAATATTTAATTTACTAATGTGGAAGTTACTTTCGAATCGATTGGCTAGCAAATAATTAACCATGCTTAAAATTAGAAGATCAATATTTCTCTTGTAGATTTACCATCTAAATCCATAGAAATTAGTAAAAATAATATTTATAAAATCCACTTTTAATAAATCTAAAATAATACTGAGAAGAAAATTATTTTCAGTTTTTAGTTAAATAAATGTGATAGCTAAAACAATTCAACACCACTATCAAACTAACCTAATTCTCTTGACTAGTCTTTTTGCTCAATTAGTTCATAGTTATCATTAATTTAAAGCTAGTCTGATAGTAGCATAGATTTAAAAAGCATTTAAAAGTTAGATCTTGGCTTAATTAAAGTTTCATTTTGCAGAAAAGAAGACATAAATAACTATGAAAATGTTGAAATTCCTATCTCTATAAATATCAACAATAAATAAGAGTATAACTTAAATGTTTTGAAAGAAACAACTGTTAGGATATTTAGTAATTAACTTTAAAAATCTATTTATTAAAGCTTTTCAGGAAAGTAGCAGTTGTAGAGTGGTTCTTATTAAAAACTTGAATAGATTTAATAGGGTATCCAGAGCTATGATTCATACAAAATCGAAGTCTTCTCAAAGATTTCAGAGTTAATTAAGTTCTTTTTATACCACTTGCAAAGTAACATAATAAAAACAAGTCCTATTTACCAAAAAGAGTTACAAAACTTAACTTAAGAGATAGTTTTCTATTATAAGTATAATTAATAATAATCTTAAAAGATTTCTTAAAAAATTGAAGATGTTATAAAGAAGCAAGAAGAATATTTTAAAAATGATTTAACAAATCTCTTAGTTAATACTACCTTTCCAAGAAGAGAAAAAGTAAATTAATGAAAGAATTAATAATAGATTCATTCTCATAATAGATAAATTTTCTGATCAAAAATAACTACAAAGATATAAAACCCATTAAAATTTAAATTAATTTTTTAAGAGGGAAGCTTTAAAGAGAAAAAGAATATCCCTACATGGTCTTAGTGAAACTTATATCAAAATAATAACAAATCTTACTTTTACTTATTTAAACTATTTTATCAATATTTCTATCCCATATTTATCCTTAACATATAATAAAATTCACAAATTGTTTCAATTGATTTATCTCTTTCGCATATTATTAAGATATTATTTTCTCTGAAAGCTAAAATATACTTTTCTCAAATTTAGATTCCTATTAAATAAAAGAATTTTACTCTGATGATTTTACAAGTAACAAAAATAATTGTGATGATAAAGTTATTTTCTAAATACCTTTATAAATCTCAAATATCCAATTACACTAGAAATTCAGTTAAAATAAGAGAGATCTCCTATGTATTAGGTTATTGAATTGATTTTTTTAGCTTCTTTTCAAAAATATCTATTTATCACATTTATGTTTTTAATGTATTCCTTCAATATTATTTATAAAATCTATATGTTAAGTATTTTCTGATTATAATAGCCATTTCTGATGATCATTGCATTGGTTGAATTGATCTATTTTTTATTGCAACTTTTCCTAATTTTTTTTACTTTATATAAGAATAATTTTCTTAAAAACTGTATGGTAGGTAATAGATGAATTAAATCAAATTAACAGATTTATATTTTTATTCATTTATATATTTATTTTCCTTCTTAAAATTCTAATTATAAAATTATAAAAATGTCTGTCTATTTATTATATAAATTGCAATTGTTTACAAATAATGAAAATTTTTTTATAATTTAGGAAGTAATTCTCTATACAATCCTCAAATTTTCCTTATAATAAGCCTAATCTTTTGAAATTAAAAAATTTTAAATTGTAAAAACCATAAGAATTTAAGATTGATGGTTTTAAAAATAAGATTTATTAGAATTGTGTGATAAAAAAGACACTGCTTAAATGAAATTAAAGTAAAAAATTACCAACAATTATTGGAAGTAAATTATAATTTGAAAAAAAAAAATATTAGTATTTATTAAATAAAATATAAAGTAACAAAAATTTGTAAATTAAACATAGAAAAGTAACACTCATAAATTCGTAGATGTCCTGCTTTTCAAATACTGACTAAGCTCACCGATACCTCTTTCAGCATAACTAATTCTTTCAAGACTAGTACTAGAGAGATTCTTAAGAAGTGGAGACTATGATTGCAGTAACCTCTTAAGCGGATAACCTTTTTTAGCTTAATAAATTTAAAAGAGACCCTATTCATTATATTTTTATAATTGATGATCCTCTTTTCTTAGAATATGCATATTTCGAGTAGTTTAAATATTTTATTCTAGGTTATACTCAGAAAAAGAATTATATTATTTAAGAGGAAGAGCAAGAAAATAGAGATATTTTCTCAATATATTTTTCTTTCTGCTAAGACAAAAATGAAGATTTTGCCACTATAGTCTCAGCTCAATTGTTTAGTTGTATTTAGAACGAAAACTAGTTTTATCAAATTTTTAATTAATAAGTGCTAAGGCAGCCTGAAATTCAAAAATATATCTCGCCCTTAGATAAAATCTATATAGATTAAAATGAAGAGAACCCTTCCAATAAAATTTTACAAGTATTTAATCTAGCATTCAAAGAATGCACTGATTTGAGCTACAATAATTCTATTATTTTTGTAAGCTCGATGATGAGCACCACTTCTTTATTATAAATTGAAAGATAACTGTCTGGATTACAACCTAATGATTAATATATGTTTTACAATTTTAAGTTACACGTAATTTCTCTAAGAAATAATAGCTTTGATTTACTTTAGAAGATAACTTCTTCTACTTTAGGATTCTATTTTTATGCTAATGATATACTTAAATAGATTCTGCTCTATTCTCTCGATTAAATTTAAATACATCATACAAAACCATATCTCAAAAACTATAGAATAGAACTCCATTTTGATGACAGAATTAGTTTAATAAATTAAGTTTCTCCCTGCTCAAAATGGACTGCTACTTATAATTCAGGTAAAAATTAATCTTATGAAATCTAGTAAAAATATTTTTATGCGAAAGAAGAAAAGATTAGTCTTGTATCTCTAATTTTAAACCCTACATAAAAATTTACTCCAGGTACTTATAAGATAGGATCTGTAACTCATTCTTTCTAACTCCCTTCACAAAGAAAACGAATAAGCTTGATTTCTGATGTAATTATAACACTTACTAATGAATCTACCTATAAATTAAATCCAGAATGTGTGATCTTTTATGAATAGTGTATTTTTATTTAATTCGGATTCAAAATATTACAATCCCTTTTATAATTCAACTGGGCTCAAGTTGATTAGCTTCTTCCACGTATAAGAGAAGTATTTAGTATTTATAAATCAGATTCTGTAAAATATTAAAATCTTTTGAGAAGTACTTAGTTTCTTTTATAAAGAGTTGCTGCTATCAAACAATCTTTCTCTCATTAATCCAAAAATTTCATAAGTACAATCTAAAGAGAAACTATACCAAAAGAAGAATGCTATAATTAAATTTATAAAATGATTGAATACCTGCATAACATAAATCATTTCCTTATAAATTTAGGATGATATATTAAATAGTTCTATATTAATTTTAAGGCACCTTATCTCTTACTTCCACCCTGATTTACTACAAATAAAAATAAAATAATACCCTCTAATACTTTATATAACTTTTTAATAAATTCTTTAGGAAATATCAATAAATAGATCAATTTGATTTTAATAACTTATTTCTTTTCAAAAAGGATTATGTATTTCAATAAACAATATTTATTATTGTAATCTATAATCAAAAATAAAAATTTTACCATAAATTCAAATTTTATTATTCGCTTTATTAAAACATGAGCAGGACAAAGAATAAGTATCAAAAAATATTACTTGATTTTTTAATCTTTTATGTTATTCTTTAATTTCTTTAATCAACTTATTCGATGTCTAAATCTCTCATCACCACACATTATTTTTAGTATATTTTATAACTCTCTAATTCTTGCGCTTTTAAAAATGGGTTTATATAAAAAAATTCAATTTATTTTGTGTTCAATTAGTGATCTTTTAACCTTAGCTTTTTATTTGAAAGTGAGTGAGTGAGTGATTCATTTCTTATTTTAAAAAAATACTAAATGAGTATCATATATAGTTAAACAAAATATTATCAGAAACAGTTAAATTAAGTTTATTTGTCTGATCAGTTAAATAAGTTTATTAAAAAGTAAAATTGTTTGTACTGAAAAATTAGTTTTTGCAGATAATTAACACATTATAAAATGTAAGAATAATATTAGTTTGAGCAAATAAAATTTGATATTACTAAGATGGAATAGAAATACAGGAATAAAATAATTTAATTTGTTTTATGATATTAGATAAAGGATACTATTCAAAAATATTAATGTTTTTTAACAATATTATTCTAATCATTCAAAGGTCCATCACTCATTGATGGTTAATGTTTTAGCCTTGCTAATGATGCAGTTTTAACTTTTTAATTTACATATCTATTAGGTGATTAATAGGTTTTAGACCATTAGGATTACTTAAATTTATTTTGCTGTCACGAGTATATCTATCAATTAAGAAGAGTTTAGATGGTTTAGTTCTAAACATGCTGTGCTTCGAAGATAAGCTTAAAGATTTTTTAACTTCATTAATATAAAATACCTGAGGGTTTGCATTATCCTATTAAGAATTTATATTACTTAACAACCCTTCTTATAAATATTCTCCTCTTGGTTGATTTTGATTTGTAGGTAATTGATTACTAGTTAGATCTTTGTTATTACTTTCAATTTAAATACTTATATTCTTTTTATCTTAAGAATAGCTTTTGGAATTTATCAAAATTCTACTTGATTAATTTTTAGAGGTCATATTTTAATCTGAAATAGACATATTATTCTTTTTGAATTATTTATTTTCTACATTGCTATCAGCCATATTTCTTGATGGAGACACACTTGTATTTATTGCTATTTTTGATAAAATCTTTATTATTTGTGATGGATTTTGAGGCTTCCCTTTGAAATTTTACTCCTCAATAGAGCTGTTTATTTACTAGTGATCCAAAGAATTTGAGAAGCCACACCCTAAATCTATCTTAGCTATAAACGATTGGCCAATGTTTTTTTTAGAATGAGTAGTTGAATTGAATTGAGAAAGGTTAGTTTAGCGATTAGTTAAAGTATTATTATTTATTACTTCCGAGGGAATAGAGGGTTTAACATATTGTGAATTTACATAATACTCATTCATTTATTAGTTATCTTAAATCTGTATTGAAGCTTATTTTTAAAGATTAATTTTGCTCTGAATGAAATTATTCTCAAATGAAAGTCTTTTTCTATTTTTTATTGAGAAACTCTATTAGATTATTTATGAAGGAGATTTTCCTCTATCCTCTTATAGAATTTAACTTTAAGGAGACTTTATTTATCCATTTTAGTTTATTTTTTATAAAGTTATGCTTTGAGATTTAAGTAAGTTTAAAGATTATTTATTTTCTAAAAAAGAACTTGAACATTTTTGATCTGAAGTTTATTCAATCTTAGGGAGTTTATTAGGGCTAAAAAATACTTTCCTCGTTTCTTCTATTTTATTAAGCTCATCTAAATTTATTATTTTATTTTTTATTAAAGAAGATTATTCAAAGCTATCTCTATGAATAGCTCTTAAGTTTAGAGATTAATTTTATTTAGTATCATCATCGTGAGGCTATATCAAGCTATTTTCATCATTTATAATTGATTAGCTTACTGTTTATTTTAATTTCTTTAATTTTTTGCAATCTTTGCTATTAGTGGTTGAAAATAAATATGAATCTCTAGAAATATCTTTCATAGAATATTGGAATTAATCTCTTTCTGTTTAAAAGCTATTTTCGAAAGAACTCTATAAATTCTATAAAAAAGATTTTCTCTCCCTCTATTCTAATTTCTTATTTTATAACGTTTCTTAAAAAAATCTATCACTTACAGCATTTGAATAGACTTTCTTAATAGAAGGGGACTTTTTTTCTAGAGATTTCATAGATTTTAGCTTATCGTTATATTTCTTCATGAATTATTACCAATCTTAAATATAATATTAATTTATAGGTGAAGATTATTCGGAATTTCCATCCACTTCAATATTATTACTATTATTTAATGCATTTCTATTTCCAGATCCTCCTTAAATTAATTTTTAGTATTCACTAGATCTTGATGAAGGAGAATTATCATTAAAATCTGAGGTATTATAGAAATTATTTTATTTTTTTAATGTCTCTGACGATAAAATCTCATTTACATAATCTGATGTATCTTGTTAATCCTATTTTTTAGGAGACTTTTAGGTAAGTGATATTGATCTTGAAGAGTTTAATGGCGAATTAATAGCTTATTTTATTTATTCATCTCCCTATAATAGTAGTTCTAAATTTATTGTATCTTTAAGATCCAATCCACTTTAATGTAAAATCTAATTATTAGATAAGAATAATTTGTATAACAATAGCTTTTAACATTTCTTAATTTATTAATCTTCACAAGAATATTAAAATGATAATAAAAAATTACTTTTTTAAGCTTAACAATTCCAGGTTTATATTTCTCATGAGATACTGCCTTTATTTATTTCTTGATTTACTAGATATACAGCATTGTTGTAAATATTTCAGTATTATTGATATTCTTTTCATCATTTTATTTGCTCAACATAAATTATTTAAGCTTTTACTATTTAATTTTAATCAACTATTGCAAGAACTGTTAAAAAGCTGAATTTTCAAATAGTTCTTCGGAAACATCAATCTATCTATTACCTTACTCATTAATGTAGCACTTTTTTTAAATTTAAGAAGGCGAATACTGATGCTAATGAGTTCTTTATGGGGAACTGGAATTTGACATTTTCTAATTTAGAGCTTAGTTCTAATTAAAAGGAGTTTCTTCCTCAGTATTTTATCTTTTTTCAATTAAACTATCCATAAAGTTAAATTCAGTTACTGATGGTTTAAAGACTGTATCAAAATGGGTAGGATTTTCTTTTTATTTATTAAATTTTCTATTTTTAATAATAATCCTTTCTCTTTCTTAAACATGCTACTTATTTATCTCATTTTATTGCCTTATAGATTCTAAATAAAGCTTTATTTTATTCTTCTAAAAATCTTCTTTCATATTTATTTACTTTTGAAAATCCTTCACTAGGAATTTGTTTTCTTGTAATAAAACTAAGAAATTCTAATTATTTTAGAATAAATTATTAGTATTCAAGCATCAACTATATAACTTACTTTAATGCTTAATGCATAAATAGTAGAGGTAAGAGAAGTACAAATTACTGAACAACTTCTTGGGCATTAATACATTACCTCCATTTCTCCAAAGGATTATCCAACAGTGTACTCATTGATAATTATATCAATAAATTATTTTTGCTATTTTAAATGTTTTAATTCTTTTCTTTTCTCTTATTTAGGGTTTTTATACCCATAATCAAAAACATCTTCAATATTTTCACAGACTTCAAGTTTTTTTTAAATCTTATATTAAATAATAAAATAAATCTACATAAAAACTTCAATCTAAAGTTACCTAAACAGTTCCCTTCTTTATTAAATAAACAAACTTAGGTTGATCATCTTGAGAGTAAATATACTATCCCTTTTCGAATTTATACTTTTCAAAATTATAGGAAAACTTTACTACTACTTCTCTGCCACAGTTTTGCAATAGACTGGATGAGAAAAAATTTATTCTACGATTAAATTTTTTCATTTCTCCAGCTTATAATATTTGAATGTAATCTTGAGCATCTAAAACAGCAAATTCTGTATCTACTTTAGCTATGATAGTAGCAGCTCTAGGCTTTTTCATAAGAAGTCCAAGTTCACCAAACATCTATCCTGTTTCGAGAGTTAGTAAATAAGTGTGCTTTAGTACGCCATCTTAGATAAATCTATTTTAATTAAATTTAATTGAAAGTTTAACATTTAATATACATTTTACTTTTGGGGATCTGAGAGATCAGATAACTTAATCTAACCCAATCCTATATATAAAGGATCATTTTCTAAATCCTTTTAATTTGGATCAATATCTTAAAAATCATTAATCTAATTTTCTGCATCAAAGATTAAGTTGTTAGCCACAGATTTTCTAGGGCTTTCCCTTTGGCTATCTTTTCTTTGATTTTCTTGTAAATCTTCAAATTTTAAATTTAATCGTTATGCATTTTATTGAATTTATTAGGTTTATTAGTTTTATTATGAATATTTATTTAGATCATTATTTATTAATCCAAAGTTTGGATTTATCAACGATTCCTACTTCTTTTTAGAATCTAATTATAAATTCTAAGGGCTAAAAGCAGAGTACTGAGAACTTTTCTAAAGAATAGAGCCTTGGTGTAATTCAGAGAGTTTTGTTTAAGCTCTACTTTAATTTCTTTTAAATGGAGAAGATGAATCAAGAAATAACTAATTAGTAAGATCCAATTACTAGCTTTCTTAATTAAATAAAGTTTATTTTTTGGAAGGTGTTATAGTATCATTAAAAGTGCTAATTTTCTTGATGCCAATATCATTATTCTTACCAAGTAGAAAAACTTAACTATCATCATTCTAATTGAGAGTTGATGTATTATGTCTTTCTGTTTAGATAGAAATAAAAAATATTGCTATTGAATAGTATTTAAATGGTATTTACTATTTGACTAATCTCTCTTTTAGTTTTAAGATTATTTTTAGTTTTTTCTATTCAATTCTTCTATTTATTCACTAAATGTTTAAATTTTATCTGAAGAATTTTCTTCTATTTCTTATTCAAATTCTACTTAGGAATTATCTTCTTTATTATCACCTACCTTTATATAAGATAAATAAAATGAAAAAATAATTAAATTTCAATCATTTTAATATTAATTGTTTACATTTCCTAGTATTTATTCTTTCTATCCATTCATTTCATTTACTTCATCAAACTCTCTTTAGGTATCTTCTAACTTTTTAATGAACATTCTTTTCTAAATTAGTCTTTTTACTCTAGCTTAAATGCTATTGCTTTGATCTTTTGAGGTATACTTTTTGTATTATTCTTATGATTTTTATATTTCTTGCTGCAGTACCTCTTATGATTTTTGAAGTAAAACATTGACAGAACCATTTAAAATTATATAGAATTTTTCAGGAATATCCCCTTTATTATAATTAAGTTTTAAAAAATACATTAGATAGAACTATCTTTTAATTATTTAATAAAAAACCTGCCATAAACACTTATTTTCCTTTTTCTATCTTTTCATACTTCATTTTCATGCAACATTTTTCGTGAATACGCAAATCTACATTACTTTATTTAGCATTTAATTCTTAAAAGAATTTGAATCTTTATGTCCACTTGTGTAAGATACTAACCTCTTCTTCATATCTATCACCAGATTTTTTTATAATGAATATAGCAAGCTATAATTTATTAAGAATAAATGAGGGTTTAGGTTAATAAAAATATTTATTTAAAATAGAATATAATTTCTTTTTAATGGTAATAACTACTCCTAAAAAGAATTTAAATTAGTTTTTTTCAAACTTCAATCAATTTTGTATGTTGGATGATTTAAATAATTTACTTTTTCTAAATTAGGAGGGTCTATCATTTTAACAAATGATCTACATAGATTTCTATAATTAGCATTGTCTTTCTTTCTCATGTAAGCAAAATCAATATTATCATTATTATTTTATAAATCAGTTAGATTTATTTACTCGTTCTATGGTGATGCAGTCATTTTATTAAAATGATTTTTGTTTTGTGAGAACAGGTATGTCTTATAGTTTTTTTAAAAAAAAAATAATAATATCGATTGTTTTACTTTAATTCTTATTACTTCTACTTTTTATTTAGTTTATTTGTAATTCTACAAAAATTTCATAAAATCTTAATATTAATGATTGATTGCAATTGAAATAATCAATCGAACCACTTTGCTAAATATAATCTTCATATATATAAAATAGTATTGCTTATAATATCGTTATTTGCTGGTAAATGCTTTTTACATTTTAGAACTTAAATTGTTAAGTTTCATCATCTAACCTTCCTCCTTCATAATTATTTAGAAATTAAAAGATATCATAATCTTTGAACGCTTCAATCAATCAATGTAATTTTTGAGAATTTTATATGTTATAGACTCTTAAAATTACTATTCCTATCTAGCATTACTGGAATTAATTTTAATCATCACACTAAAAGAAAATACTAAGTAAAAAATTATAGATTTGATAAATCACTGACAACAAAATTAATAAATTTTCAATATCTTTACTTAATTATTTAATTAATTTATTCCATAGTTTTTTGTTTAATAATAGATATTGAAATAATCTAAAAAGCTCCAATCTATGTTTAGAGTATTAATAATAATGTTCTAAAAACCAAGATTAAATCACAGATATTTAATCTATTAATGAATCAATCAATATATATGGTATTTTTAAAAGAAATAAGAATATACATTATATATTTGGTAAATAGAAAGAATATGCACAAGGGTTGGTTTTAGGTAGGTAGGTAGGATTATAATTTTAATTTAACAATTTATTATTTATGTACATTAATTATTGACTTTTCCTAAGATTTTAGTATTGATTGTTTATATTTTTAAAGGCTCTAGCTCTATTCATAAAATGATGTTTTATACTCATAATTTTTAATTAATTTTCTACTTTTATTCTAAAAATTTAGATTTCAAATAATTATTTGGTTTTGAAATATTTCTGTATATTAATCAAAGTTGATGGATTGAACATTCTATTTAAACTACTTCAAAACCCAAATAATTTTCTATTAAAGAACCCTTATTAAGACTTTTCCCCATTAATTTTTTTGCATTAATCTTCTAAACTTATTTAATTGATTTCTAAATCTTCTATTTTACTATTAATAAATCCTACACTCTTCCAAACATTTACTATTTTCTCTATTAATAAAGTTAATATATTTATAGAACTAAATTTAAAAAAAAATTAATAATTTACCTTCCATACTCTCCTAAATTTCTTTTAATTGCATTTAAATAGAAGCTAATTGCTCATTCAACATCTTTTCAAATTCATCTCTTTTCTAATAATTTTATTCCATTAAAAAAATTAAAAATTGTAAACAAGAAAATTATATCCATTACTTTATTATGAAGATTAGTAGAATTAAGAGACTAGTGCTTCTCATCTTCATTAGCCGCTGAATAATCGATTAATATTTTTTATTCATAAACTTAATCCCTATTAAAAGATTTATATTAATCTAAAGTTTTTTAATTTTCTTATTAATTCCAATTACTTATATGTACCATTTATGAAAGTGACTTCTAGTACTGAAATTCTTTTTTAAATTGAATTAATATTGTTTTATATTTCGTTCAGTGCTGTACAAAAACTGTCCTCTAGTTTACTCTATGATATTCCAATTAATACATCGCTTATTTAACTTATAATTTTCTATTTTCTTAGCTATATTTAGGGTTCAGATAAAGTCCTATTATTTTATTTTTTTATGTGGTCAAAGTTTAGTAGATGCTTGTGTTAACTTTCATATCCTTAGTCGCCATTTTATTATTAAATTTTACACATATTTTAAATATTCTGCTAATTGCTGAAGTCTAAAAAGTATTAATCATTTTAAAAATTGGGACTGCCGTTTTAATTATCTCCATACTATTGCTTAAGATTTTCAGTAATATTCTCTCCAGATGAAAGACTTCTAAATTTGGAATCCTATTAAAGATTCTCATTTTAAAATTCTTCTATTTAATAATCTTTAGAACCCATATTGTTAATATAACAATTAAATTATCCGTCTTCTTAGTTATTATCAATCTATTGCTGCTAATTCATAATATTTTTTTAACAAGGTCTTGCTACTTGAAGGTAATTCTTAAGCTCATTTCCTTATGATTAACTTTTAGACTTTAGTTTAAATTTTCCTATCCTTTACACTCTTTAAATCTTTTCATCTATTTAGGTTGACAGATTTTCATTCATTGGGCTATATTCTATCTATTTTTTTAAAAGAAGCTTATGATCATACTTATTTTGAAAACGTATTTTTCAAGTAATGTATTTTGTAAAAAGTTGATAAATTATTTACATCATTTTCTTGCACTATAAAGCTGTTTTTGTTACTAACTATAAAATTCTTATAATTCTTAGTATCTAATCTCTTTTGTTTAAAATTTATAATATTTGCTCTAAATTATTTTTTCATAAAATGGTTCAATTTTTGTAAATTGATTTAAATATTTTATAATAGAAACTAATTTAATAATATTGAACCATAAAATAGGTATCTAACTAAATCTGTATACCTCGTCAATAACTTTATGAAGAAATGAGAGGAAGGTTTCGCTTGCAATAACTTGTTCAATAAATTCCATTATCTAAATTTATATTTCCTTTTGTAATTGTACTTCAATTATAACCTATCTATTTATATATGAAAACTGAAAAGTATATTCCTACTTTTTTTTGCTTTAATTTAAAATATCTTTACTCCACTTAATCAAACATTATCAAAAATTACTAGATGTATAAATCTGAATTTATTAATATTGATCAAAGATTTGATTCAGTTTTTTCTTAGAAGGTATTAGTTATTCCTATTAATGCCATGACTTTTTCCAAATTTAAAAATGAAATTTTTTAATGCTATTGTCAAAGGTTAATGAAAGTGATAAGAGTTCTAAATAAAATTAAAATGAATCAGTAATTATAAGATATTACTATTCTAATTTCTGGAAGATTTATATTAAAGTAAGCAATAATTATTTTAAAAAAATAAATGTTAAGTTGAACAGTTTGTTATTAATTTATTGCGTAATGAAATTTTGAAATTTCAAGATAATGGTGTCATTTCCAGCGTAAGCATCATAAATAATAATCTTATTTAATAAATTAAAATATGAGGCTTATATTTATAGAAATGTTCTATTTTCCTATGATAAGAGTTGCTGGAAAAGCAAAGTTTCTTAAAATAAAGAATTTATATGACTGAATAAAATGGCGAATTATGAATTGTTCATTTCTGATCAAGAGTGTGAGCTATAGAGTAATTAGAACACAATAATAAGAATGAAAATGGACGTAATTTGACCTTTGCTACGTATCATTAATTTAATGAATTATTTCTTAATTTACTTAATAAACTAATTAGAAAGTAGTTAATATAATGCAAACAAGTGCACTGAGGTTTATTTCTTTCTTTCTTTTGCGCTCTATTAGTTAGTTAGTTATATGTTTACCTAATTAAAATAATCAATAAACCAATCGTTCCGCTCCTTCTCACTGCCAATCAACCAAACTTATCACCTTCATAATTACCAGAACAATATTAAAAAAGAAAAATTTAATAAAAAAAATATAAATTTCAATCTTATTCTCCTCTTTTCATCTTTAGAAAAGGCAAAAATCTCAAAAAGGCAAACAAATTAAGTAAGTAAAAAGAAAGAAAGAAGAATATATAATATTAATTAATGTATTAATTTAATAAACAGACTCACTTTCTAAAGCGAGCAAACGACTATTAAAATATCAAAAATCAAAACAAAAAGAAAAGATTAGAAAGAAACAAAAAAATCAATTCGATAGTGATCAGATTCTAAAGTATTTGATAGAGATAAAGTATCATATTTCAATTTGACCTGCAATAACTTTACTTCAGATTTCAAACGAATGTAGCATTTAGCTCGCTGGACTAGAAAATTCATAGGAAAACTATTCCCAAAACCCAAATTTTCTCCTTTAATTCCAAATAATTTGACTGCAAATGCTAAAAGAACCCTGTCATTCGCGCATTTACCATCATAGACTGCTCATTTTGAACTATTTGATATTAACATAGGTAAAATACTTAATGAAACCACATGAAAATATAAGGAAACTAAACAATTTCATGAATTTAAATTCCTTAAATCAGAATCATAACTTAAGCATTTTTTAAATTTAAATCGGATAGAGCCTCTTAGAGAAGCTAAGATTTTTAAACTAAATGATGATATGACCAAGAAATATATCAATTAGGTAATTAATATTACTACTACTACTTGCTTGTTAATATTATTGATTTATTTTAAAAACTAAAAATATACATAACATTCTTTTTAAAATCATTAGATTCAATCAATTCCTATAAAAAAATAAAAACATAACAATAAAATCAGATTCTTCTTCTTCTTTCTCTCTTTTCTACCTTCCTTACTTTTCATTTTTTTATTAAAGGACATCTTATTATTAGCAATTTTATCTTTATTTACAATAATATTAAATTTTTAATTGAAACACTTAGTTTCCCATAATTATTTTAATATTCATTATTGATTTTTATTTAAATATTTCTAAAAGAAACTTGTTAATTTTACAGAAAGAATTCAGGAATTACTAAACTAAAAATGCTCAGGTCTCTAGAGTATTTGTATAATTTCTAAATATGCTTTAGAATTAAATTTAATTATATTTTAAAATCTATAATAGTCACTGAGAATCATGATTTTGAAGTACTTAAAAGCCAATATTTTTGTGTAATTATTTAGATTTTTTTAGCTTTTAAACAGCAAATCCTAATTTAAATTCTAAAATAGTTTAAATTTCTCTTCAGTTTAGAATTAAACTAATTTCTTTTTTTTTATAAATAGCATCAGCTAAGACTCTAATCAGCCTTCGATTCAGCGCTTAGCTTATGCGATGACTAAAATGATAACGATATAAAGTTCGATTCAACTCATTCTTCTATAGCTGTATTCTCTAGAAAGCCCTCATTGTAAATTTATTTATTAATTCTACTTTGAAAATAATTAATTTTCTATTACTTTAATTTTCAAGAGATTTAAATATTGTAATTTAAAAACCCAAATTAAATGTAAATTATTAATATTAATTTTACCATGAAAAGTATTAGCAGCTCTTACCAAGAAGTTGAATCTAATTACAGAAATGATCTATCTATTCATAGTGAATATTATAATTCTGGTGAATTCACTGATAATAATTTCAACATTTAAGATGATTAATAATTTATCGATAATAATAATAGAGTTTAATTATAAATTATCCCTCGTCTTTGAAAGTATTACTAAAAAGATCAAGCAAATTGGCATCATTAATTTGTGAGGTTTAACTGTTTTTCTTAATTATCTAGATTCTAATCGTTTATAAAAGAACATCAACTGTAATATAAAACTCTCTACTAATTAAGTATTTTTAACATATTTGGAATGAAAGGGATCTACTAAACTTACTTAGAAAGAAGGATAGAATATTTTACTTAAAGAGGACAAGTAAAATATTCTAATACAAATAATATAACAATATATTTTACTATTATGACTAGAATAATTTACACTACTACACCTATCAACCTACCTACCTACCAACCTATAACCACTATTTAAATAAAAAGTATATCACTTTTAATAATATTCTTTTTTTGCACAATATATATTATTATCTTGCTTGTTAGTTTGCAATTAATGTTATTTCTTATATAATCTTAAATTTATAAATTTATTCTTTTATTTTTAAATTTATCTACTATTTTAAGCAATAATATCTTTATTTTTAAATTCACACATTTTCAAATTAAGTAGTAAAATATGTGATTAACAAAAAATATAATTAAAATAAAATATTAATAAAGATGAATATTAATTATTTCATACAAAATTTAGGATATATGAGCCTTGTGGAAATAGATCTACACCTTTTAGTGTATAACAATATAAATTAGAAAATAATTAAACTTTTGAGATAAACATAACATAGAAGAGAGAATATTGATTACTCCAACGAATGATTGATATATTAGGTAAATAATATGTTGTATTTGATTTACATATTACACTTTAATTTGAGTTATAATAATTTTTTATTAATCACTCATTTAATGAGTTAGTCAAAGGGAATAACATTTAAGCATTGATGATTATTTTAATACTAAACAAATCATTAAATTTCAAAATTATCTTTAATTTTTAACTGCTACTAATTATTTACTTAGTAAATAGGTACTATAATATTATACCTAATATCAATAATATAGAATACAGAAGTGTGAAAAGGATTGAATTAGATTAAAAAGTAATAAGAAATGCAGTAAATGTATGAAGAGAAGATTGCTCGTCTTCAAAAGATTTTAGTAGTTAATGTGATTGAGAAGATGTATTATAAAAAGTAATGGAATGATAGGAGGAGATTTCTTGATGCAGGATTAAAAATTATTTCTGATAAATTGAATGCTTTAACAATTGAGCAAAATGAATTGTATAATGAAATTGTTGATATTAATGATGAAAGTGTATCATCTTTATAAACAATATTAGAACAATAAGAAGGATTTGAAACTGAACACCATTCTTAAATTGATTGCTATGAAGAAATGTTTGAGGATATTTATAAATAAATTAGCTTAATAAGTGATACTGAAGGTAGATTAATCAACAAGTATAAAATTGAGCTTTAAAGTATGGCTTATGAGGTAAAATAAATTAAGCTGGATGAAAGCTAGAGGATTCTTGATGAATAATAGAAAAATAAAATGTATAAGTCAATTATCTAGTAAGATTAATAAGATTTTCAAGCTTTATACAATGAGGAAAAGGAGAAATTACAAGAGTTAGAAATCAAATTTGATAGATTACAAGGTGAATTTGAAGAATTATAACAAATATGTTAAACTTTAACATGTGATAAAAAAAATGAAAATGATTTGTAAACAAAAGTAATTATTAAATGTTATTCTTAAAAATAATTTTATTTAGATTTTCTTTTCATAGTAAAATATAGATAATTTAGCTAAAGAAATAAAAATATTAGAGGAGAAGTGTATAGCTTATGAAAATGAAATCAAAGAAAAGAATAAATCAATTAAAAATTTAAGGACATGCTAAAGCAATTTAAAGCAAGAGAATTAGAAGTTAGAGGAAGATATTTAAGAAAAATAAAACAATAAAGATCTATCTGACGGAAAACAAAAGAAAATGCAGAGAGAAATATCAAGATTGAATTAGATTATAGAGAGAAAAGAGAAGGAAATAGTTAGATTAGAGGAAAAATTAGAGGAAGCCAATAATCAAGAAAAAGAAAGAGCTAAAGGATACATTTAAGAAATAGAAGAACTGACAATAGAAAATGAAAAGTAACAGAAAGAAATAATAACTCTAGCAAAATCAAATAAAGTATTCTAAACTTAAATGAAGAAATATGAAAATGCTGATTAAATGAGTAAGTAATTAAATGAGAAGGAGTCTTAATTAAAAGAGTTATAGCTTTAATTAAGAGCTTTAGAGCTCAAGCACCAATCTATGGCCAAAGAGAATGAAGTAATTACTGCTTAGAAAGAGCTCAATTATTCAAAAACAATTCTTGAAAAGGATAATGCTTATAAAAAATCATTAGAGGATTTAAAAGCTTAGAGCCAATAGTAATTAAATGAAGTTTAAAATTAATTCAAAAAAGAAAAAGAAAAATTCGAAAATGAGGCCTTATAATATTTAAATTATAAAGATGAAGAGATATCTAAATTAAGGAAAATGATTAACGATAATGTAACCAGTAATCCTTCATAACAAAGTGGTTTTAAAGAGAATAACTAGAGTTTAGGATAATAATCTCAATAAATTAATAATACTAATAGTGTAAAAGACTTGTAAAATCTTTTAATCATCCTATCTAAAGACTTAAGAAATAAAGAAAAAGAGATAGAAGTTTTATAGCAATAGCTATAATAGAATAAATAACCCCTCCAATAATTATCTCAGAACAGGCTTTCAACAAACTAATCAAACGATAGTAGGTAGTAATTTGATAAGCATAAATAGATTTAAAAATATTGCTAATAAAACAATTGAAAACATTTTCTTTTAACAATATTATTTATCTCTATTTTTACAATAATTATAATTAATTTATGAAATTATGGCTTTAAACAATTAAATGTATTTATTTTTATTACTTCCTCCTGTCATTAAATTATATTAAAAATTAAAAAATAATATCACTTATGTTTTCAGATTTAGTTTCTTCATTCATTTTATATAAACTCTTTCCATTTATTTAATACAATTTTAACTATTGTGGTTGCATATGCAACGAGATATTGAAATATAAAAAAATATTTTTGGATTAGCTAATATTTACTTACCAATATTACAGTTCATTATAACGATCTGTGAATTTTGATTTAAGAATGAAAAAATAATAAACTTCAAGAATTGTAAAATTGAAATCTCCATATTGTATTATATTAATAAATAAAAGAAAAAATAAACTAGAAAAATTTAAAATAAAAGTTAAACTTACACAAATTACATCTGGTTTCTCTAGATTTTAATCAAATTGAAAAGTACAGTAGTTAATAAATAATATCAAAATATTACATTTGATATCCAATATTGCACTAAAAATTAAGGAGTTTTATAAATTTTTATTTATTTTAATTAAGTTTTTTTATCATGATTCTTCTAAAATGAAAAGGTTAAAGAAAGACAATTTTAAATATAAAACTATCTTTGAACTTTATTATAAAGAAATCATATTTTTTTAACTGCATATATGATAATAAAATGAATAAGCAACTCTTTTTGAATAATTCTTTCTTCAAATTTGAATTAATAGATAGATTTTACCTAACATTTATATTGGATTTAATATCAATTTGATAATCTGTTTAATTCTTATAAATCCCGCTAAAAAAATTTCTTTAAATTTGTGTAGATTATCACTGCAATTGAAATAAGAACATTTTAATTCGAATTTCTGTATTTTTGTTTAAAAAGAAAACAAATTAAGATATCAAGTAAAAAAGTAAAAGTAATGTACTTTTATCAAAAAGATCCTACAAATACAATAATTCTATAAAAAGAAGGAAGGAGAAGCTATTATGCTCCTTTGATTGATCCTAAGTTATCACATAGGATACATTTGTAATTTGATTTTTTGTAAGATGCGAAATATTGTGATATTTATCTACAAGATGAATTCTTAGAAATCCAATTAAAGAGATTCGATACAATGATGTTGGGATCTAAAGACATTAAAGAGATTATTATTGAATTAGATTTATAATATGTAGAAGAGGAAACCATCTTTAAGGCTTTAAAATCATTTATAGTAGATAAATTAATTAATTAATTTAAAGACACTATTGAAAAGCTATCAATTCATAACTGCAATCTATCATTTCTTGTTTAAGAAGAAAATAAGAATGATGAAATATAAGATTTTCTTCTAGCTTTAATTACTCCTTTAAAAAATCTATCTAGCTTATCAATAATAGATAAATTCAATTAAAGAAATCTTACAGATGAAAATATCTCTTCTAGACTCTTAAGTTTCATAAAAAACAAACCAGAAATATTTTAAAATATTTCTACTATGGAAGTTGGGCTATGCTATCATTTCGGAAAAATTGTTACCAAAAAGTAGAATCCTTAGTTTATAGCTTTTATTTATAATTTAGCTGAATAGTTTTCTTCAATCAATTCTTTAACTAGTTTGAAATTTCTTGTTAATAATATGGAACTAGATATAAATTAATACTAAAAAATTAGTTTAGAAATCTTGAAGTGCAAAAATTTGCAAAAACTATCATTGGATTTCTCTTAAGAAGATTAGAAGTACAAAAATGCTATAGAAACATTAAAGGAGCTTTCAAATAAAAACGAAAATGTATAAGAAATAGAATATATTGATACCCCTTTCTTTAAATTACAGTAAATCGGGGAATTTACTTAATAACTAAATAAATTTAACAACCTTTCCTCTTTGTCTTTAAAGAAATTTAAATTTTAGCCAGGCTGCATGGCTGAGTTATTTTCATGCCTAGCTAACTTTAAATCTTTAGTTAAACTCAGTTTAGATATGAGTGACTTTGAGATTAAAGCTAATGAAATTCAAGTATCATTTAAGCATTTTGAGAATTGCTAATTTAATCTAAACTCATTAGATTTAACTCTCCCCTTTTCTATCAAACTAAAAGTAATTCATACAAATCCTATTATTAAGTTCTTACATTCATAAAAAGAATCTCTAGAAGATCTAAGACTTTCTTTTAAGTTTACTGTATCAGATGAATCCTTGATTGAAATAATGGATTCAATTGTGGATATTTAAAATCTACAATATTTTGGATTATATTTCTTTAAAAACAACATAATCGAAAACAAAATAATAATTTCTTCAAAAGAATAAGGAGCAAAGAGTATCTTTGAAATGAAACATATTGAAATTAATGATAAAGAATGGGAGAGAAATTATGTTCCAATTAATAAATTAGCAATAAGTTACATACTTAAATATTAAAAGATAGGATTAGAATCATTTACATGTATTTATTTAGATTACTATTCTGTTAAATAATCTAAATTACAGAAATAGTATGAAGTTAATATGCAAGAGATGTAAGAAGTAAACAGTTTAAAGAAAATTGTTTTGGGGACTAGGACTGAAAGTAGTTTGATTGAATTAGATAAATTAATAAAAGGAAATTCTTAAAGCTTATTACATATAAATGATAATTCAAATTTTTCAAGTAATTCTTTTTAAGAATTAAGAAAATGTAAGAATCTAACCTATCTCAGTATTTCAATTAATATTAGAGACTCTAATTTCTCTCTTAAAGAAATATGTTAATCCCTTGAAAATCTTCAATAGCTCACTATATTTTAAAATAATCATTTCATTAATACAAATTATGGTCGATAAGTAATTATTGATTGCTCAGATTGTGTATACTCAAATTACCTAACAGATCTTACTGTTAAGGGATTTTTAACTACTTAAAATTCTTACATTTAATTGATTAAAGATAGGAAATCATAGATGCTATCATTATTAGTCTATTAAAAATTGATTCAGTCTTAAATAATCTATAAACCTAGTCAGAGCCACTGGGATATTATCTTCTGATTAATAAGATTATCTGTATTAACAAAATTTATAGTCTACCTACAATACTTTTTTAAAGAATTTAATATTTTGCTGAATGTATTTTTGTATTATTTTCATCCTGTTTTTAAAAAAAATTATTTTAATAAATAACCATTCCATTATTAAAAATAAATGCTTCAAATTGATTTCTTAATATATTAAAATTGTTTTTAAATTCTTACTGAATATTTCTTTTAATTGTAAAAATATGTTTTAACTATTATGAATATTAATCAGAAATACATTATCAATATTATGACTAATTGTATCCTTAATTGCTTTTATACCAAAAAGTTTTAATTTATATTGATAAATGATAAAGTTATAATATTTACTTATTCATTATTGTACTTTTTATGCCTAATTAGCTAAAAATAATTACATTAAAATGATACATAGCATGCATGTATTACTTCAAGATTTATTCATATTTAAATTTTTTTAGTTAAAATTATTGTTATAATATGAATTAGTCACTACTAAGCTTGAATTAGGTATTTGCTAATACAATTAATATATTTGATTTTTAAATTAAATCTTTAATTCTTTATTGAATTTATGAGAATTTTATTTTTTATTGAATATAATGAATAAATACAAATTTCGCCCTAATACCGTAAACGCTCAAATTTAAGTTTAAGGAGAACCAAAAAAGAATTCTTATTTTTATATTCTTTTAATAACCAATTTTGGGTATTTACTGTTCAATTGTTAAGCAGTATACTCAGAGTTATTATATTAAATATTTATTTATTTATACTTCCTCTTTTTTTATTTCTAATGGATATTCTATTCTTTTAATCTTCTAATCTTTTTCATTTTAATAGTTACTTATTTTTTATTTATAGTTCATTTCCTCAAAAAATAATTTTTTTTCATTTTCATTCAAATTTTAGTAAAGAATTTTAAATTTATCATATACTTTACTATCTTCACTCATTTTTATTAATTAAATTAATAATGTCTTTATAAATTTTCTAAAAATTTAATTTCAATTTTTCCCTTTTATTAATTTTTTATATTTCAAAATATTATTTAATTTAGATATAATGAAATCTCATTTAAGGCATCAAAAAAGATAAAATTTTCATTTAAAATATTTAAAATATAAAAACCCATTTTTAAAGATAAAATTTATATCTTAAGATAAAAATGAATGCTTAAAAAATAGTAGAAAAAAAAAATTAAAGAGAAATGATTTAGTTGGTAAGAATAAGGACTATAATAATTAAGAATATTTGAGTAGATTTTTAGAGAATAATTAGATTATTTCCCTTATTACAAATTATATCATTAATTAGTATGAAGGTAACCTTAGGATTACATATTTACTTTTAACAAAGTTGTATCTAATATATTAACTATTAAGCAGACCTTCTTAGTCATTTCTAAGTTACTTTAATAAATTTTTAAATTAGGTTGTATGATTGATGTATTTGATTAGATGTAAAAAAGATATTCAATACTTTTTGATTTATTTTCCTTTGCAAATTATCATCATTAATATCTTTTTAATATTAAGTTAACATTTTCAAATTTGTTATTATTTATTAACTATTAAAAAAATTAAAATAAAAAAAAGGTTAACGAAATGTTTTAATTTGATGCTTATTTATAGGATTCTACTGATAAAGAGATTCTAAATATAAATGAAACTGATTATATTGATATCTCAGGTTACAAGAAAATCAGTTTTAAAATAGAATATTTTGATAAAATAGAAGCTGTACATTAACACATATAAGAATGTAATGATCGCATAAATAAATTATCACAAATCGAGCATTTATACTTGGAAATGGATCTTCGAGAATATTATATTAATGATCAAGGATAGAAGGAATTACTACTGGAATTTATAGTAAATACCATTATAAAGAAATTTGCTAAAACGATTTCTTTCTTATCTATTGGAAATACTAATTTAAAGTTCCTGTTAAAAGAAAAATCTAAATAAGACGAAATAGAAACATTTCTAATAAAGCTATTAGCTCCACTATAATTCTTGAAGACTTTATAGATTGAAGAAAAGCAACATTCCAAAAATCTTGAAGAAGAAAACTTACTAATGAGAATAAGGAAAATTATTCAATCTAAATAAATATCATTCCCTCATCTTACTTTTATTGATATAGACTCTAGTTTTACCTTTGACCATTCTGAAACTAAGTAAATTAGTCAAAGGCTATTTGATGAGTTAATTAAAACTTCTGATATCTTTGGCGCTCTAGAATCTATCAGAAATATTTAATTTAGTTTGTAAAATCTAAACTTAGATTCGAATTTCATTAATAGATTTTCCCAATCACTTTCTAAATGCAAAAATCTCCACAGATTAGGATTGGATTTTTCACATAACTAATTTATTAAAACTGAAGATATAATTCTATGCATAAATAATTTGACTAGCTTATCTTCTTCACTAAAGGAGCTAGTCTTTATAGATACATCTGTATTTACAAAAAAGCATGCAGATCTAATTCTCTAAAGCATGAAGTAATTTAAATGTTTAACTTATCTTTAGATTGAAGGTTTAGTATTTAAACAAGGAGCCTCCGAAGATTTCTTTAAAATATTTAGTTTCTTAGATAACCTTGAGACTTTAATTGTTGATTTCACATGCTTTGATATGAAAACTCTTTTTTAGTAGAATATGAAAATCTTAGGTAATTCTCTTAACAAATTAAAAACCCTTGATATTACCTTCCCAGACAACCTTATCTTAAAAGATTAAGATATGAATTCTATTTGTTAATCTTTAGAGAGTCTAAAGTAGAACTTAGAGAGCCTTAATATTACATTCTCAAATAAAATAGGTGAAACTTCTGCTATCTTGTTAATTGAATCTATATGCAAGCTTATAAATTTAAAAGAGCTTGTTTTGATATTTAAATTGAAAGGAGAAGTATAAAACTATATTAACATAAATTGTAGTAATAATAAAGCAGCTAAAAACATATTTGAATGTACAAACCTTAATTTTAATCATAAATACTATAGTGATTACTTAAATTTACACTTACTTTTATTCTTGTGTGTAGCAAAATCTTAAAAGTACCCTATTTAAGAGTTTAAAGCTATTTTTGTTGTTAAGCATTTCAAATTATTTTCTCTCTAAGTCATAAAAGATAAGATTAAAGAATATTTTGAAGTTGTAAGTTAACAAACTACCATAAAAAAGATCTATTGGAGTTTTTGGGAAGAGTTTGACTACCTAAATATTCAAAAAATGATTTTTAACAATAGAAACTCGATTCGAGCTTTGAAAGCTGAAATAAAGGACATGGATGAAATAAAAGATTTTTTCCAATATAGAAATCTTGAATATCTTAGCTTAAAAATGAATGGTTAATCTCTTGATTTGGATGAAGTTTTTAAAAGTTTTAAAGATTTATAAACATTAAAATATTAAAATAGAGGATTTTATTGCCATGATGAATAAATAAATCCTGGTGTTATATTGTAATCTGAATATTTGACTAAAGTAAAATTTATAAATATTAATGTTAAATATCATAACTACAACTATTTCTCAGACGAAGACTTTCTTTATCAATTTATATCTAGTAGGTAGGCTGCAATTAATTCTATAATCGCATACTAAAAATTAGTAGTATCTTAACTATAATATTAGCCAGATAAATCACACTTAGATATATACTTCTGAAATTCTTAAAAAATAATAATACAAATTTCATTATAGAACATTTCACACATAGTTGGTTTTATGTTTTCTAATCTTGTAAGTTTATTTAAAATCTTTTCTAATTATTAATTAATAAACTTTAATTATTTAAAATTCTTTATTTATTATTCTATTCTTTTTTAATCATATCTCCTCCTAATATCATTTAAAATTAAACTATTTTAATAGCAAAAAGTAATATAACAATTAACCTTTTAAAACCAATTTAATGTGAAAAGAAGAGCATATCGGATATGTATATTATGAATTTTAGTTAATATTAATCCTCTTTTTACATGTAGAATCAATTAATCCCTGAACTATTTCAATAACAACTAAATCATAATAAGATTTAAATTTCATACTATAAATAAATACTTTAATTTAAACCTAGTTGTTATTATTATAGAAAAAATAAAGAATCTCAATGTTATATAAAAGATTTCACTATCTTTTTATATATTTCTAGCTTAATTTTTATTAATCAAGGCACTTTAATTGTTAATATAAAGAAATAAACTTACTTGCTCCTCAGAGATATGATATCTAATTTTGATACTAAAGATGATAATGATTGGTATATCTTAAATTTTATGAGTTAAGATACATATGACATAAAATGTGCTCATAATAGGAAGTTAAAATTTATTGTAGATTCATAATGTGACAATAATTCTAATTTATCTTTAGACAAGTTGAGAGGATTATTGAAATAACTAATAAATATTGATTCACTCTGCTTAGAATTAAACCTACTTTTCATCCATGAAAAGGATAAAATAATTTATATTCTGAAGGATATTATTATAGAGAACATTATTAAGAGATATTAGGAATCAATATAAACATTATATATTAGTAATTTTCACTTAAGTTTTAAAAAATAAATGCCAAGTGAAGTTAATATTGAACAATTGTTAAGCTAATTATTTAATCCTCTTAAAAATTTGAAAACATTAATTATCGAAGAGATAATTTATACAGAGTATACGCCAATCATATGTCTCTTGGATAGAGTTCGTAATGTAATTGAATAAAAATAAGTAATCTTACCTAATCTTTCTGTTATAAAGATCGATTAATAACCTTACGATCCCTAATATTTTGAATAAACTAAAGCTCAATTATATTTTGATCATTTAATTAATCTTTCTGATACATTTAGCGCTCAAGATTCTATCAGAAATATTTAATTTAATTTATAAAATTTGGATTTATACTCTACATAAATTAAAAGATTAACATCTTCTCTTAACAAGTACACACAACTAGAGAGAATAAGTTTGAATTTATATGATAATCAGTAATTATAACCAAAAGATTTAATTCTACTTATAAAATAAATTTCCAGCTAATTTTCTGAATTAGAGGATTTATAAATATCATTTAAGTCTATTTTTAATCAAAAAGATTAATAGTAGCTTTATTAATATATTAAATAACTTCCAAAATTAACTTCTATTGGTATACAGGGATTAACTTTGGAATCAACATAAGAGTTATTTAAATTATTTCCCAGCTTAGACTAGCTTGTTGACATAACTCTTGATATGAGTAACTACAACATGAAGACTAATTTTAAATAAAATATGAATATTTTTAATAAATCTTTTACTAATTTGAAAAATCTCAATCTACATTTTCCTCTTCATCTTAGCTTCAAATAATAAGAAATGAATTCACTTTGTTAAGTTTTAGAAAACTAATAATTAACTTTGGAATGTCTTTAAATGAAATTCAATAATTAGATAGATGATGAATCTGCTCTATTATTTGTAGAAACTGTTTGTAAACTTGAAGCTATCAAAGAATTAGCGGTTTTTTTCTTAGGAAGATCTCTAGCTAATACTATCTATATAAATTCTTAAGGAAATGATGAAGCTTAAAATATCTTTGAGTGTCCGAAAATTAAAGTTTATAATTTACGATTTTCAGAGTATTTTAATTTCTATCTTCTCTTGTTCTTTGCAATAGTGAAATCTTAAAAATATCCCATTTAGGAATTTATTACTCAGTACACAGTGAAGAATTGTAAAAAGTTTTCAAGTTAAAGAATCAAAGATACAATAATACAGTATTTTTTAAGCCTTTAATCATAAAAAAATATTAAAATAATTGAATGGAATTTCTAATTTAATTTTAATTATTTAGACTTCTATCCAATCCTACGTAATAATATTAACTCTCTTATCTAATTGAGGGTAGAAATTAGAGATCAACTGGATTTAAATGAAATTATACGCTGCAAAAATATTGTATAATTGTCAATAAATTCTCAAGCATAAAGTGTGGACGTAGAAGTTATTTTAGATAATTTAAAAAGCTTACAATAATATGAATATAGATGTGACGGTTTCTAAGATACTGATTTTAATCCTAATCCTTAAACAATATTTAATAGTGAATATTTGACATAATTAAAATTATGGAATATTAACTTACCAACAGATTATTAATAGGATTCAGAAACTTACAATATATGTTAGCAATATTTATTTTCTAGATAATAAACTATCATCTTTATTACTGCTTATTAATAAGTAATATCCTAATTATTAGTCTATAAGCCTATGAAAACTTTATGGGATATATATCTTTGAATTTTATTCTAAATTTCTATCAAAATTTTCCATTTTTTACTACATCTTTAAATCTCCATTTTCATAGCTTTTAAATTTTAGAATTATAAATTATTTATCATTATATCCTAATTACTAGTTTTATAAAGCCTTAAGAGGATAGATATACACTTTGTTAATATTAAATATAATTAACCTACTTTTCCATTTTTAGTAACTCCTATAAATTACTCCTTTTTCTAATTTAAATATAATTTATTATCAATTTTGATATTATCCCGCCCATTTTAAATATGATTCGAATACTACCAGAATATTTAAGGGACATTAAAAATAAAAAAAAATTAAATCTGGTAATATAATAATAAAAACAGGCTAAATAACTATTTACCAATATAAATAAGAATATAATAAGAAATACAAACTAGAAATGTTTTACAACTATTTTTTTCATTAAGATACAAATGATAATGATAAAGACACTATTTATCTCAAATACAATTGTCGCTATTTGTTAAAGGATTATAAATAGCTTCTACATAAGCTTACCTTAAAATTATTTTTGAATTCAAGTGAATTTAACTCTTTCTAATCAGAGGTAATTGCTATTTTCAAATAAGTACAGCATGAATTTAAGTTTAAGTAAATAATAATTGAGCAATCCAATTATTATGGTATAGTAAGCTCATAGGAAACTATATCATACTATGAGTTTATAGTTAATTTGTTTAAGCAATATTCTCAAACTTTGGAAGACGTTGTCTTCATTAATCTAAATTTGAACAGGTTTGTATAATAAAGTGAGCTATCTATTGATTCTGAATATAAAATTATATATTCTTTATTATCACCAATAACTTCACTCAAATCAATTTACATCTAAGAATAATAGAGTTGGCAGAAATCCACTTCTAAGCCATTTACTTTCTAAATCAATAAACTCTTAAAGGAAGAGACAAAACTATTTAAAAATTTCTAATCTTTCTATTATAGCTATAAAGATGAATTTACATTAAAGAAATCATCTACATCTTAAAAAAAAGTTACTCTCCCCTTTCAATTAGAATTGATATCATTCTTTGAACTTTTACATCAAATAGAAAGTTTTTAATCTCTATACTTAACATTAGAGGGTTTATAGTTAGAAAGTCATGCTTTAAATAAAATGATTAATGAAATATCCAAATTAAAAGGATTAACAAAATTAGGCTTAGATCTATCTAATAATGAAATAAGAATTGAAGACTAGCTAAAGAATCTAAAATGCTTAGAAAAGATTTCTTCTAATCTTATAGAATTTATTTACATAGAGGATCAAATTTATAACAAGAAACAAATTGAATAATTCTGTCAGTCAATGAAAAATTTTAAAAATGTGAAAACACTATAGCTTGAAGGTAGTATTTTAAAGCAAGGATAAATTTAATTATATTTTGATTTATTCAAACACTTTAATTAATTAAATTCAATTAGTATAAATATGTCAGAATTTAATATGTCCTAAGAATAATTTTATATAGCTTTTAAGAGTCTTTAATCCATCTCCAAAACAATTGAATAACTATGTCTTATCTTTCCCTCTCACCACGTTATTGCAGTTAAACATACAGAATATATGCTAGAATTCTTATAGTCGGCTTCAAATAACTTAGAGAGCTTAAAGATTGTTTACATGAATAAATGTTTAGATGACGGTTTTATCCTTTTCCTTGATGAGCTAAATAAGTTATAAAAACTAAAGAAGTTAACTATTTCATTTGATAATAAAAGTAATTATACAGAAGAATCCTTTACATTGGATGTCAATGAAGAAAAAGATGTTTCAAATATTTTTGATTTCAAACATTTTACATTTTTAAAATGTAAAAATCGAATATAATATTACGAAGCAATAATGAGTGCTATCCTTAAATAATAAAAAAGATAACTTGAGTCATTTTAATTTGAAGCTATAGAATCATATTACTACTATTCAAGAAAAATAGAAGTAAGTGATACAATAAATAAATATTTTACTAATAATATGTAATGCTTACTTAACCAAAATAACTTAAAATGCTTAAATATCAATTATGATAAGTTGAAGAATTTTGTAGATGCCAAGGAAATAATCAATATTAACTAATAAAATTTATAATGTTTAAAAATGAACATTACTATTAATGAAGAAATTGTGAATACCATACTAAACTGTGTTAATATTGTAGAGCTTGATCTAAAAGTTGAATTCTATCAGAATAACTATTTTCTTTAATCAATTCTAGAAAAATTACGCTTTCTATAGAAATTCTCTATCACTAATCCTAATTAATATAGGTACTCATCAATTTTATTAGATTGCAGACATTTAATTGGTGCTGAATATCTCTCAGAAATGAATTTAAAGGAGTTTACTTTAGTTAATTAAAAATTTAGCAATATAATTAAATAGAGAAAATCAATGATATGCTTTATGAAGGTATATGAAGAATTAATATAACCTCATTTAGTTTATTCACCAGCCCACTCACATTGGGATTTATATTTAAATTGAATTTTTGTATTTCAATCTTTTATATTTTATTGATATATTTTGTTTCTTTTCTAAACATCTATATTATTTCTATTTAACATTAAATAATTATTTTCAAATTCAGTTAAAGATTAACAAAAATATTATCATTTTTCAAGCAAATCTAGTTTAGATGCTTCAGTGCAAAAATAAAATCAAATAATATTTATTGTGTATTATTTACTATTTGTACATATTAATTATTTATCAAAGAAAAATTTATAAGAATAGAAGTAAAATATAAAATAGAATTAAAATACAGCTTTATTAATTTTTAACTTTGTCATGTCATTGTAAAGATTTTTATGAGATTAATTACTGATATTAACAAAAGAAAAAGTTTATTAAGTTGAGAGAAATCAAATTAAAATTTTGAAGTTCGAATTTATTTTTATGAAGACAAAATGTAATTTATAGGAGGAATCAAATTTGAGATTGTAATTAGAAACAATATGTTACTTTCAAGATAATAAATAATACTCCAGAATGAAAGTAATTCGATTACTGAAATTCTGTTCACCTAAGAAGGAATTATCAATAAAAATTTGATTATATTACTTTTAGAGCTCTTTTATTAAATTTTGAATTAATGATTATTAATAAAAACTTGTATCAGAATTACTTATACTTAAGATATAATAATTAAAAAGACAAAAGAATTGAAAATTGATTAAAAAAACGAGAATATGTATACTTCTAAACTTAAAGATCCCTAATAGCTAACCTGCGATTTTGAAGATGTAGAATGCTTTTAAAGATAATCAATCTCTAATGTAGAAATCCTTTTTCTAGATTTAAAATACTGTAGCAATTTAACGGCTGAAGATTATAATTAGAAATTAGATAGAATTATTTAAAGAGTAAAATCAATCAGACAATTAAAATAATTAATATTAAATATTCAGATGGATTGTATGAAATTTGATGGCGTTAGAGATAAATTTGTAGATTTTTTAAAAGATGATATAGTTAAAAAACATTCTTCTTCTTTAGAGCTGTTAAATTTTATGAATTTTAAGATAAAGTCTTATAAAATTGTTTTTACTGAATATGAAAAGTTCCATATTGATTTGTTATCTTTTATTTTATCAAATCTTACCAATTTGACAGGAATTATATTTTAAATCTCTAATATAATTTACTCAATAAATTCTATTATGTTATCAAGTGCTTTGGATTTAATTTATTCGAATACATAGAACTTCTCTAAATTAACCTATTTGAAAGTAGAAGTTTGCTCTTAAGGCCCTACCTAATTTATGGATTCCTAAAAATATGATTGGGTCCAATATTTGATCAAATAATCCAATAAATTATCTTAGATATAATCAATAAACAAGCTAGAAATTATTATTGCTGATTAAAATCTTGATAGTGTAACCATACAAAAAGTGATAACAAATATTATAGAAATTAAAAATCTTAATTCTTTTGGAATTGATATTACTGGCAACAAGCAAAATGTTAAGTAATCGATATCATATATTTAATAAATATCTTAAAAGAAATCTAATTTAAAGGAACTGACTTTTATAGACAACAAAATGCTTTCAACTTAATAAGAAATAGATTCGTTTATCAAAATTTTACAAAATTTTACAAATTTAAGTAGAATTCAGCTAGAAGGGTATGGTGCTAAGAAATAAAAAGCTTAGTTATACTTGACTTTCTTAGAGAATTTACCTTAGTTAACTTAGATTGTATTAGATTTATCATTAATTGATTTAAATGAGCATAATTTTACTCTGCCTTTTAAGTAACTTTCTGTTTTCAATCAATTAGAAGTATTATAATTAACATTACCTTCAATCATAGATTTAAAAAGAAAATAAGTTTAAACTTTAGCAAATCTTATTGAAGCTCAATCCTAAACTTTAAAAGATTTGTTTTTATCTTTTTAATTAGACTAATTTAACTTTGAACCCTTTTAAGATACTTTCCCTTAACTCAAGTAGCTACAACGAATTTAAATAGAAATCATACTTAAAAAATTAACAATTGATTTTATTATTGAAATTAATTCAGAACTCCAAGGATAAACAATTTTTGATTTATAACATTTTGAAACTACACTAAATTATTGTGATAAAAAGTGGGTGAAGTTATATAATACTTAAATATCTGCTTTACAATTTCTTAAACTGATAATAATATAAGAGGCTAATAATATCAAGAAATTGGAAATAGAAGATATGAATTTCTATCAGTATGATAACTAAAATCTTAAGCTCTTATCTAAACTGTTTTAGTTTAATAACATTCATGAGTTGACTATATTAAATGTATAAGGTACAAGTATTATATTAAAGCTCCTTAATTGTTGCAAAAACTCTCTCAAAAGTCTTGTAATAGATTATTAAAATTGTATATTATCTGATGATTCTGAAGATTACCTTAAGTAAGAAAACGAATTAATTTAAGAAGAATAGTCTGGAGGGAAATTACTGAAGAGGGTAAATGAATTAATTTTTTAAAGAATGCTAAAATGCCAATAATTACAAAGGCTCTGGTTATTTTAAGAATGTTTTGAATAAAATAATCTATTTTTGAGTTAAATTTTAACAAGAATACCTTAATTGAGTAGTTTAGAAGTATCTTTATCTTTGTATTAATTTAATATGGAAGATGCTTTGGTTGTTTTAAATTATTCTACACTTACAAGAATAAGACACAACGATTTTTTAGGTTTTACATAATAGAAAAAAATTTAATCAAATCCTGAAATTAAACAACTAGAATTGATTACAAATGGGAAGATGGCATAAATTTAATCTATTTTAATATTCCACTAACATATTTCCTCTATTTTAAATGTAGATCCAAGTATTTGCATTTGGGATCTCTTCTTATGATTGTGTGTTAATATATAGATACTTGTAAAGATGAAATAATTTCTTAAAAGATTCTTTATAAATCATTAATTTCATAAAATGAAATAATATTTATTACTTTTAAATCAAATTAAATTCATTTTTTCTATTTTTTATTCATCCATTTTATTAAAGTTCTTATTCATTAAATTAATTAGTTAACTCTATATTCATTTACCTTTCCTTTTTATGGTAACTGTGTTGTAGATTTCAATTCTTATTACTTAGTTTATAGCGGGAAAACTGGATTATTTTAAAAAATAAATGTTTTTCCTACCTTATTAAAAAAATCGAAAGAAAATCTTTTATTTTTACAGAATTTTGATACTTTAAGTTTTTATTAATAATCCTATTAATAGATAGATTTTTTACTTGATTTTAATCTAATAATTGACATAGATATTAGAATAATTATTTGATATATAGAAACTTATTATAATTAATTATTAGAGCTAATTACAAAAGTAAAATGGATTCTTATTATATCAGAAATCCAAACTAATTAACTTGTGATTTAGATGGATAATATTCTCGTTTAAGGATAGTATACTCAAATGTGGAGATTTTATACCTATATTTTGTAAAAGCATATTTCGGAACAGCGGATTCTTATCTAAAGAACTTAGATAGAAATACTTAAAGAATAAAGCATATTAAACAAGTGAGGTATTTAATATTTGATATCGATATTTCTTCAAATGATTTTGATGGTGTGATGAGAGATAGAATTATAGATTTAATTAAAAGTGATATAGTAATGAAACATTCTTAAACAATAGAATTCTTACATTTTAGAAATTTTAATTTGCTTTCTTCAAGTGAGTCTAAATAAGAATATGAGTTGAAGAATAATGATTTAGCATAGTTTATAATAATGAATACACCAAACATTTAAGGAATTATTTTTGAACCATCAAGCTACCCTTAATCAGCTAATAGCCTTGTCTTAAATAAAGCTTTAGATTTGATTTCTAAAAAAAATGAGATATTTTCCAAACTGTCTTATTTTAAATTAGAAATGGATTCACCAAGCAATTAAGATGAAGATATCAGGTAATTCTTTTCAAGAAAATAATTGCCTTAATTTTTGATAGGTTTATCTGATAAGATATCTTAGATAAAATCTTTGGAAAAGCTAGAATTACTTATCAATAATTAAAAGCTAGATAATTTAATAATATATAAATTTATAGGCAATTTACTTAATCTTCCTAACCTATCATCATTTGGGATAGATATTTCTGATAATAAGCATACCATCTAACACTCTCTTTCATATTTCAAATTAATTTCTTCAAAAAAATAAAACTTAAAAGCTCTAAAATTCATTGATAATTAATATCTAAATTCTAAACCAGAAATTAATGAGTTTATACTAAATTTAAAAGGATTTACTAGCTTAAAGAAATTTGAGATTGAAGGTTTTTTTGTGAAAAAAAATAAAATATAATAATTCCTTACATATTTTGATAATCTTAATAATTTATCATAGATTATTTTAGATTTATCTAAACTAGAATTAAGCAATGATAATTATATTATGCTTTTCAAGTAGCTTTCTGTATACAACCATGTAGAAGTTTTCAGATTATGTCTTCCTTTTATTAAGGAATTCTTAACAAAAGACATATAATTATTAGCAGATTTTATTCACACAAATTCTTCAACTTTGACTGACTTACTTCTTTCATTTTAAACTTAAAGTGTTAGCTATTCGCCTTTCTATTCTGCTTTTTAAAAACTTAAATAATTAAAAAGAATTAAAATTGAATAAATATTGAAAAATCAATCTATTGATTTTACGATTGATGCAGAAGATAACTCTATTTAGAATAATAATCCTAATACCATTTTTGAAATGGAATATTTTGACACGAAGGTAAATAAAACTTATTGTTTTTTAACAGAAAATAATAAATATAATCACTTTTCTCTAGCTTTTCTTAAACTAATTGTCATCTTAGAAGCAAAGAATATAAAGGGATTAGAAATAGTAAATATGTAATTTTATGATTTGGATGAATAATAGGTAGGACTAATTTAAAAGTTATAATTATTAACAAATATAGAAGAATTATCATTGATAAATTTTTAAGGGACAAGATTAGCTTTATAACTCTTAAAAAATAATTAAAATTCTTTAAAAAATCTGTAAGTATATTTACAACATTATATTGACTAATTTTATGAAGTATAAATGAATCCTAAATAACTTTATGAATATATTGATAAAGAGTTTTTAGATGATGATGATGTAGATAATGGTGATGAATATGAGGATTAAACGATTCGCCATTAAAAGCTAATTTACAAAGGAGTACTTAAATGCAAAAATTTAGAAAAATTGCTGATCTAAAAGATATTTAATTTTGATTTTATATCCATTGAAAATGTATTAACAAATTTATAGAATTTGAGCTATCTATAAATGTTTATTCTTAATTATTAGTTTATTAGATAAGACTTCTTAGCTATAATAAATTCATCTAAATTAACAAAATTCATCTTTGGAGATAAAGTGACCAGTTACTATCCAAAATCTCCTAGATAAAAAATAGGAATAACAGACTCAAGGATGGCTTAAATATAACAGATTTTTGTATTTTAATAATAAATTTCTTCAGTTTTAACAATAAATCCATTACATTCTATATGGGATCTATTCTTATGATTAAATTGTAGAATTTTACATTTTATGTCTTTTACTATTTTAGACAAATTCTTTTTCAATAAATTTTTAATTCAAAATATTTCTATTATCAATATTCTAATAATTTCCTCTATGATATAATTAATGCTTTAAGTATTACAAATACAACCTTTTAAAATATAAGTTAATCTTGCTTTACAATAAATCCTATACTTTTTATTATTTTTAAAGCACTAAAATTAATTTCAATTTGGGTGGTAATTTTTCAAAATGAATAGAAAATAATGAATAAAAATAAAGGAATTAAAAGTCTTTAATAAATGATTTTATATTTAATAAAGATTATTATATACAATAAATATTAAAATGAATTAATTTAAGGCTATTAAAAGATGAATTATTAAAGTAAATCAATTATAATATGATTTTTCTAGAAGATAATCATATACAACTGTAGCTTTTTTTATAACAGTATCAGCTTTAACATGATACCCATCAAGAGTTTTTACTACAGGTAGGTCTTTTATAGGAGCGTTTACATGGTGGACTAGACTGACTTAGCAAGGACTTTAATAAGATGATGTGATATGAATATCGGAATACTCTAATTTAGTTAATTAAGCAATATCTACTTTCCCTTCTTCAGCACTAGGGATGAATTTAAGGTTAACCATAGGCAATTCTAATAATTCTCTAGCCTTTTAAGGGTCTAACTTATTAAATTTATATGACATAGTGGCAAGAGCAATAGTTTCATCACTATACTTTAAGGTTGCCTTTAATGTATCTCTAAAAACATCAATTAATGGTTCTCCATATTTCTATGGTTAACCAAATACTTCTCTACCTGCAGTTCTAGATGCACTGGAGTTAAGGTAACTCTAAACACCAAACATGACCAATTCATTACCTAAATAGCAAGGAATAAACATGTCCATCTTGTTAAACTCACCTAATCCAGAACCTTTAGCCTTAATAAAATATAAATAAACATAGTTTTCATCATAAGGAATCAGAGGTTCTGGTAAGCAACTAGCAATAGCTTCAGGAGTGGATTCGTATTAGAAAATAAGATATTCTCTATCATCCATTATAACTGGCCCTTTAGGGAAAGAGGGTGCAATAAGAGGCATGGATGTTGCTTTTAATACATTTTCTTCAGAAGAGAAATCCAATTCTCTTTAATCACCTTTTTAACTTCTATAGATCTCTTTAGCGTTATCCAATCCTCCAACTGATTATATATAATCATGTAAAACTCTACCATAAGGAAGAGTAATGTCTGCTTTGATATGTTTACCTCCTAAAGTTTTTAAAACGGGAAGAAGAGTAGTGGGAGCATTTACATGGGGTGTTAATTCTAATTTAGCAGGACCTTCCCAAGCTTCTTTTAATTAAATGTCACAGAGATTGAAACCAATAAGTTAAGCTATTTTAGGACTCCAATCAACATCAGGTATATATTTTAAAACGCATTGACTCTTCTTAAGAGATTTCAAGGCTTCTTCTTCAGGAATCTTTTTGTATTTGTAAGTCATTGTACCAAAAGCAATCTATTCATCACTATATTTAAGACGCCCAACAAGTGTGTCTTTATTTACACTCATGCAAGGTTTAGCAAATTTTTTAGGGAATCCCCAAATCTCTCTGCCACAAGCAATTGGAGGTTCATTATCTAAGTACATTTATAAGGTAAAATTAACTGCCTCACCATTTAAAAAACAAGGAATAACAGTTCCTGTTTCAGAGTAAGAACCAAATCCACTAGAGTCAGGCATGTTAATCCATTCATATAGGACTACATTACTTTGAGGTACTAAAGGATAGGGGACAACCTTACGGAGAGCTTCAGGATCTGTTTCATAAGAGATAATTAAGTATTCTCTATCAATGAAACGATAAGGTCCAAAGGGAAAAGAAGGAGATATTGCTGGTCCTGAAGGTAACTTAAGAATATCTTCTTTCTTTAAACGCTATTCTAAATATTTTCTATTACCTTTAGCATAACTAGCTTTTGTCTTATTAGTGCAAGAAACTAATTATTCAGTAATGTGATGCAATCCGTTCTTAATCATTTCTTTTTATAAATTTATAAGGCCTACTTTTTATAAAGTTTGAATCTTTTTTAAGATTTCTGATGAATGAATTTAATGTATTGTTTGATATTTAATTATATTAATTTATTAGGTATTTGTTGTTTCACATTTAAAGAATGGTTATGGCAATTAGAAATTATAAATGAAAGGATAATAATGAGTATCATTATTTGTATTCCTTTTTTATCATAAAGATTTTATCAGAAATATAAGTAATGAAATAAACTAATCTCTATAATCTACATATTTTTTCTTTCCTTTAAATTTAACCAAAATAATAATTTATTTAATTTAATTTGATCAACTCAAATAAGCTAATACTCCAATAAAAGTAAAAACCTAAATAAAAATAATTTAGATAATTAATCTATTTACAAAATAATTAGGTATCCTTCATTTTCAAATCTTTTGTATAAGATTTTTTACATAGTTTTGCTTCTATTTATTTAATCAAAAGGATATTGGATATTATTTTAATGTAGACAAAAATTTATTGGCTTAACTAATAATATTTACAAATAATTAATATTAATTAATTTCAATTTAACAAATAGTACTCAAATTTTTAATACATAAGTAAGAATCAATTTGAATACTAACAAATTTAACTGATAAATCATAGTTATAATAATTAATCTTCATCAAGAATTACAATTTGTGGAAATATGATGAATTATTACTGCATCAATTAGTTAAAATTTTAATAATACTTTCATAATTTTTTAAGATATAAACATGACTATTAAATAGTACCCAATTTAAAAATTACAACGATATTCAAGAAGATTATAAATTGATATACTTTAAATCCTCACATTTTTAAGTATTTCTATCTTCGAAATTAATTTAAATTTGATTTATTAATCGTATATTATAAGATAAAGAGTATCCTAATTGAATGAATGGAATTAATAAGGTTGTACAATACATTGATTGAGCTTCAAAATATGAGTTTAGTGGGATAATATTTAAATATATTTTCATCAAAGAAGATTATTATTTTGAATTTTTTGCTAAATGATTTTGTGTAAATTATTAATAAAGTTAATAATTGCAGTAGAATAAAAAAAATAGGAATTTTTTATTATGCATTAATAATTCGAGAAGATTTCTTTTAAGACATTACAAAAATGATAAAATGATAAGATAATTAACAATAAAGAATATCAGAAATTAATTATTAACAGGGAGGGTTCTTATCAAGTTTTACCTTTTATAATTTTAACTAATTAAAATAAAATAGAAGGAAAATAAATAAATAGCGTCAAAAGATATAAAAATTAATAAATAATGATCACAAAATTAATGGATAGTATTAATTAATTTAGTAATATTGTGATATATTATGAAATTAACGTGACTGATTTTAAAATGATGATTAAGTACTTATTCTCAAGAAAAATTAAGCTCAAATTAAAATTAAATAAATATTAATATGTCATTGAATCCATTAAAACTCCATTCGATCAAATTCTATTAATTTTCTAAAATTTACTCTAATAGACAAATATTATTTTAAAATTTATCAAATTTTTACTATTATTTTACTATAAAAAATAAATAAATCTATAATAATTAATGAATAACACAATGAAATCTATTCTGATTCATTACTGTTTATTTTAAACATTTCATTGCTCGCTACGGAAAATGAGTGAGAAAGTTTGGATAATATTTTCTAAAACACAATTTTGCAGCTGATCTATATTCTAATCAAGTAAAGCAACTTAGAAGATAGCTTAGCTATTAGGACCTACAGAAACTTTTACCAAAAATTGAGTATTGGTGGATTTGAGTTAGAAGCAACCTCCAACTTTATTTTCATTTAGTCCCATCATATAATCTTATTATTTAGATTCGTTAATTTCCATGAAATTCTTGAAGTAGTTCAAGAAATCGAAAGAACTTTTTGCAACCTTTTCATCTAACTAAATATCTTCAGATCTGTAAATCTAATCTTTGCAGCTACTCCAAAGATATTTAAAAGTGCTAATATCTATCATTTTAGGCTCAAAGAACTTATTTAATGTATTAGGGATAGCTAAATTGTATCTTCTTGTTTAATATCTCAATCTATTTAATTTAAATAATGAATTTAAAACATTTTAGAGTTTATGTTAAAAAATATAATTACCTATAAGAAAAATCTAAGAGGATAATTTCAAAAGGCACTTCATTTATTCCTATTAATAATCTTTGAGATTTCTATACTCCTGGTAATAATTCGGTATCAAGTTCTTATGGTTCTATCTCTAATGTATTAGCTAACGTTTTTATAATACGATGGTTAACAATTATAATATTTGTAAGAATAATTTTACTTTTTCCTGGATTATAGTAAACTTAGAAATCAGTAATAATTTCATTGGTCCTATTAGTGAAGTATAGAACGATTTCTAAGATATCAGCTCTATCTTCTAATAATAATCTACTAATAACACCAATTTGAATGTCTTCATTTTAAAATAATGGGAAGTTTTCTTTTAAGCATCCTCTTTTGAATCTGTAAAGGATTTAATGATTCTAAGGTAGATAGTTAAATAAATTATAGTCATTTCTAATTAATTTTCCTTTCACCATTTTGGGTGCTTTGTTCTCATAATAATCTATAGGATTTTAGAAGGGGAAAATTAAGGCAGCACTTTCAGGATCTACTTATCTCATGTCAGAAGCAAATTTAACAGGAATGGTATCATAATCTATTTTTAATTTTTAAAATATATAAATTAAATAATTAATACAAAATTTGATTAGTTTTAGAAAAATATAAAGAATATTTAGATTAAATGAAGTGAAATTACTATCTTGGGCTTCGAAGTACTTAGGACTGACTTTATGGGGTAAAGTGGCCTAGTTCTGACCTAGGTAGTTCAAGTGATATTAAGGATCTTAGGAAATATTTCTGGGTTTTTATTGAGAGAATTATCTGGTTTCTGGAGAGTAGAATTAATTTCTTCTTCCCATTTCTGATAATCTCACCGGAATTTATTACTATTAGGAGTGATATGGTTATCTTTATGCACTATTTTCGAACTATTATAAATTAGTTAACTATTTTGGTTCTTTGTTTGTTTCATCCAAATAATCATCTAATATTATAATAAAAAATAAAATTTAGAAATCAATATTTTATTAAAATTACTGATGCGTCTGGCATCAGAAAGCATACTGTTAGAAATGATATGGTCATGTTCTTACTGATCCCCTATTTCATTGGGTTTTTAAGCACCAAATATCCTATGCTCTCCTTTTATTTTTATAAAAAGAAAAAGTAAGTTTAATTTAATTTATTAAGTAATTTGTTTTTACCTTTAGCAATTCCTTAAACAACTGCTTACTATTCCTATTATTAATTGATTTAACTAGCCTCTAACATCAACTAATCTATTCTACTATGTAATTTAGAATTAACTTCTTATAATTCTTGAATCTATTTTATTTATTAAATTTCAAGAACATGATTACAATGATATGTAAAATACCTTATCCAATAATTCTGCATCTGGTTAGTTTGCTTAATGCTTAAGCTTAAGATCTTAAAATTCTTTAATCAAATTATTGTGCTCTTCTTCGAGATGCTTATATTTAATTAGTTAGTTCTATTTATCATTTTCTAATTAAGCAGTATGCTAGCTAGCTCTATTTATCTCTTCATTCAAAACGTTATACTTTTATTTTAGTTCTTCATTGGTTTTTTTCTATTTAATATTTATAACAATTAATCAAATAGATCTTTTAAAATAAATTATTTACCTCTTGGTTGAGATCTTTGTGAATTTAAAATATTAATTCATTTTACTCTTAGTTAAGTTTGATTTATTTTTGTGCATCTTCTTAAAATTTATCAATTTAGTGCTTGTATTGTATTAATTACTATTCATGGTTTTTGTTTGAAACATCTTAAAGGAGATTGTAATTTTCTTCTAATTCTTTTTCAAGCTAAGCTATCCTTTAGTTGCACTAAACTACCTTAGCATGTTCTTGCTAGAGTTACTAATCGAAATGAATCTTACCTTCTTCTATTTATTAATTCTTTTTTAATAATTCTCTTTGAATTTTATTAATTAAGTCTTCTTTTTCTCCCAATTCATTTCCTAACTGTTTTGTATTATCGGATATGAATTTTGCCATCTCTTCGTTGTGGGTATTTCTCATTAAAGTCATTTAATTCTTAATATCTTAAACTTGATTTTAAGATTCAACTAATTAAGCTGTCATTTCCTCGTTTTGATCCTTTAATGCCTTCAATTCCTTCTTAAATTTATTTAAATTTTCTTGGTGGAGATTCTTTTCTTCTTGCCACTTTTATCTCATTTCTATGTATTTATGGTTATCATTAGTTGTTTTAATCTAGTTATCTAATCTAATTTCTTAGTTACCCATTCTATCATTCTCTAAGCTCATTATTTTATCGTTTAAAGTTTCAATTTCCAAATCTTTTGTTTCTAGTTCTTTTTATATAAGTTTATTCTTTTCAAATTACTTCTTATTCTCATCACTCAATTTTTAAATCTAGACCCTCAATTCCTAAGCAAGGTTTTCATATTCTTCTAATTACTTTTAGGATTTACTAGATTTTTTATTAAGATGTTACTAATCTGATTCAACTTAGGACTATTTGTTATTTAATGTAAAGTTTTAATTAATTTTTTATTTAAGAAAATCAAAAAAATATTTAAAAAGGTATTACTCTGTAAGCAGCATAATCATTTTTAATGTGAAGATTTTCTTAGTTAATTTCATTAAATTGTTTAAGTAATTTCTCGTAGTCTCCACTTATATTTTTTATTTATCCTTCCAAATGGGTTTTTTCAAAAGAAAGTTGAGTGACTTCTTTTTCTAATTAGCTTTGATTCTTAGAAAGTCTCTCAGTAATACGATTTTCTAGTAATTTTTATTTCTATTTTTCGGCTTCCAAATCATTTTCAATTCTCTCAAGCTTTTATTCGAGTTCTTATTTTTCAGCTTCTTATCTATTAATAGTTTCTTCCATTTATAATTTTTAATGAATTAAATTCTAATTATTTTATTCTAATTTCTCAATTATAGCATTTTGATCATTATTTTGTTATTCTAAAATATTTATTTGCTCGATATACTTAGCATTCTCTTATAAGTTCCCAGACTCATAAAGCTATATCTTTTATTAATACCTAACAATATCCTTCTCTAAATGATCTTTAACATTCTTTAACTCAATCATTTCTTTAGTTAATATTTTCATAGCATCTTTTTGACTGCTTATCTCAGCATCTTTGGTAAAAATTATCTTTTCAAGCTTGTGTTATTCTTCTTTCTCTTTATTTACTGCTGCCTTATGCTTTTAATTTAAATACACAATTTTTAAGATTAAATAATATTGTTTATAATTTATAAAATTACTTCTTCACGAGAAATACCCTTTGTGATAATAGGCTTACTCTTATTGGGATCAAGGCGTGATAGTGAATGGGATTTTTCCATTTCATAATGAGATCTAGCAGAAATACGACTTTCTCTTAGCTTACTTTTTTCTAAATCGGCCATATGGTTAATTGCTGCTTAAAACCTACTATTCTTCATTTCTGATGAGCTTTTATTAAAATTGCTTTGATTCATAGAATGATGGAATTTCTTTCCAGATTGATTCAAATCATATTTTTATTGAGAAAGATTTCTATTGCTTTAAGTATAATCTTCGTTTTCTTCCTCAATTACAGAAGGTACTTTATGTTATCGAGTTTGGTAGATATTGTGATCTAAAGTATTTTTGTTAGAAAAATCATTTTTGGGATGACCTGTATAAATACCTTCATCGATATCTTCTTCAAAATTTGAATGCTTTTAGAAATGACTATTTTAAGGTTAAGAGTTTTTAATCATGCTTTAGTGCTATACGTTTTGGTACTCCTACTGATTTTATTATTCTCTTTATCTTTATCTTTCCATTTCTTCTTCTTTTTATTTTTTTTAAATCTGTTATTGTCTTTCGTATTCTCTTTATTTCTCCATTTCTTCTTCTTTCTATTTCTTTAAAAGTTACTATTATCTTTCTAATTCCAACTATCTAAGTACTTCATCTTCTTTTTACTTTTTTAAAAGTTGCTATTGCTTTTCTTGCTGCAGCCTTTATTCATCTTAAGCTTGTTGCATTCTCCATTTAGCTTCCTCTTCTTCTCTTTTTTACTTTTCTTCTTCCTTTCTTTATAACATTTGTTGATTTCTCTCATTTTGTAATTCTTCGAGTTCTCTTTACTCTTGCTCATACTTTCTTTGCTATTCTTATAACTCTTTCTATTTTTATTATTCTGATTTTTTTTGTTATTCTCTATCAGATTTTTATCCTTATTTTTATTACTATTGTTATTATTCGTTTGGAAGAGGTTCTCCTAAAAATCCTGTATAAGTTTGTTCATATTAGGTTAAGAAATAATTAATTAAATTATCAGCATTCTTGGTTTATTTATAACCTTATAATTAATCCAAAACTTCTTAGTCTACTATTGAAATCATTGCTGATTTATTTTGAATCTCTTCATTAGAAATATTACAAGCATCAAAAATCTTTTTATACTCGCTCAACTTTTTAATGAAAGAATCTATTTATTAGGAAAAATCGGCAGTAGTAATACATTATAATCTAATTTATTCTAATAACTTCAGATTATCCTAGTATTAATGAATATAATCATCTGCAGTTAAAGCTTTAATTTTTGTTGCCATTGATTCAGAAAGAGGAGGCTAAGGTGTTGACTTGTTAGCCTAGCTTTAATTAAGCTAGGACTTACTTCCTTATTATCCTAATTGAGTCTATCCTAAGGTAGTTTATGCATTTTATTGATGATAATCTTATTAAGAAGCACCATTTGAAGAAGCACCAACATAGTTTTAATCTACCAAAGCATTTTACAAAACATTTATATCTTGAGTTTAAATCTTTCTATCAGAAGGAATAAAGCATCCTCCCTATTTCAAAGTTTCTATTAATTCACGGAATTTAGAAATAGATCTTTATTTATTCTATCTTATAGGATAGACTTGTGAAAGAATTACACAGCATTCTAATAACATTCTAACGAAGTTCTAACTATTTTGCTATTCAATAGTTGCTATATTAAATCATAATTAAAAAGATTTAAAAAAATAGAAAAAGAAAATATAAATTGTGTATTTGTTCCAAATAACAATAATAATTTATGTGTATTTCATAAAATTAAATTATTTTTCTGAGCTGGACTAAACCTCTAATATAGAATTTAATACTATTTCGCAAAAATAACAAAAGATATTTTATATTAAACTAATAAAAAAGTTATCTTTTCATTATAACTTTATGATTATTTCTATAAAAGTAAATGTGCTTACTTGGGTTGTTGTCATTTAAGAACATTGTACCAAAATTATTGCTATCATATCCGAAGGTATGCATTTGAGCAATATCTGCAAAATAATCCATAGCCTAATGATCTTGGAATGTTTCAATGAATATGATATTTCCTTCTAATAAACAAGACGTTAGAAACTGTTTATTTTAAAAAGTTAATGTTTATTTTATTTCATTTTTTTCTTCTTAATTTATTCTCATAATTTCATATCTCCATCTACTGGAATGCATTGATTGGTCTCTATAATAAAAAGAAATAAATCAAAAAGAAAGTGTAACCTTTAAAGAATAAAGCCTTGAATGCAATCTCTCCTTAGTATTCTGCATCACAGAACTGGTAATATTGATTATTTCATTATCTATTTATCTATTTTTTAGTATTAATTTTCATTTTAGTTAAAAAACATCTATTCGATCTCTTAATTGGTTTTAATGATATAGCTAATTATAAAACAATTGATCAATAGAAATGTATAAGTACTTATTATTCTAAGTTATTAATTTTCTGAATTCTTTAGTTGCAGAATATTTAATAGGTCTTCCATTTGCATCCTGCTATTCTATATGCTATAAAATAAGCTTCAACTAAATTAGATCTGGCTCACTCATTGTAGATTTATTTTCAAATACTTAATCTTTCCAGTATCTTTATTTTTCTTAACACCTAAAACTATATTTTATTTAATGATACTAATATTCTTCTAAAATACAAATTCAATAAAAATAATAATCAAATTTCGATAACTCAATTTCATATATTCATAAGAAACTCTTCTTGATTTAATTCAAAATTTTTTTAGCGTAAAAATTTAAAAATAGTAAATAATTTATATTCCAATCCTTTTTGATTTATCAGTCCATCGGATATACAATCAATACTACATTCTAGCAAACAACATTTTTCAAAATTTCTTAACAATCTTTTAAATACCAAAATCAAGTATTTTTATTTTATAATATCCATATAAAAAGAAACTCATTAATTGATAGTGATACAATATTATTTTATCCTTTACAAAGAATTAAATAAATAATTTAAATAAAAGAAAGTATTAGTTATGATTTACTTACTTAGTGTAGAAAAGTCATAAAAAATTTAACAATTTAATAAAACATAAATTTTGATAAATATAAAATCATAATTAATAAATAAAATTTAGAAAAAATTTAATCTATTTAATTGATAGTTTGCACATATTAATACATAAATAAGAATATATAGTAAAATAAACTGCTAAAAGTAAAGAGCTCATATTAAAATAAATTTCAAAAAATATAATAGCTTGTCTTATCAACAACTTAGAGAGTAACAAAACTTAATTATAAACAACTAATTAATTATAAAATGATATTTTTAACAAGTTTAATATTTATGATGTATTCTCATTATAAAATAATCTTTACAATTAAATGATTATTATTATATTAAAATCTAATAATCAGTTTATAATTCATTTTGAATTGATAACTCTAACTAATCAAATTATATTTTTGCTTCGTTATTATTTAGTAAACACTAAATTAAATGGTATTCAAAAGTGATTTCAGTTTTTAATTAAAATAATGTGTTAGAGAAGAATGGGTATAAATGCTTTCTACTAAAGAATCTTTTTATCTATATTGATAGAATTAGGAGCTAGGTTGGTTCGGATAGAACTTTGATCTAATAAATTTCAAGGATAAAATATATATAAATAAGTGTAAAAACTACAATTAAAAAAAGCAAAATATTTGATCTTACATTTCATAAATTAGAAAAAAAAGAGAAAAATAATTTTATAATCATCAAATTAGATATAGTAGAATATTATCTATTTAATATAGCACTAGATAGCATATAGCAAAAGACTTCATAGGTTTTTTTATTCAAAGCTACAAGATTGGTTCAGTAATTAATAGAAATGTCCAAAAATTAAGATATGTCAAGAGTAAGTGCAAAAGATGACGATCCAGTTAGAAAATTATGTATTCGATTTAATAGGGATTATAAATAAACTCGAGATTTTAAAGATGCTGTTACATATTTATAGCTCAGAGGTAGTGGTTGCCCTAGAAAGGATGCAATTCTGTTTGCTGCTAAAAATAATTGTAGAGTTGACACTACAAAAGTAATAGATGGACCTAAAGAATATAGAAATTTGAAAATATAATAGGTTCCTTCATATATGATTTCAGAAGGTTGGCTCTATGGTTAATAAGATTATAATTTAGGATCTTGTTTTCCTTCTAGATACTCTTCAACTTTTTTAGACCATTAAAATGTAAGAATTTATTCAAGAATGATATGATAATTAAGGATAATATTTTTTTGGTGATAAGTATATTTCTGATAGATGTTTTGATGGATTTAACCACCTAGATAGTTTTTTGAATATTTATTTTCATATAAGTCTATCATAATAGATATTATTTCATAAAATTATTTTCAATTTTAATAAATACAAAGGTATATTTTGGCTAAAATTCATTGCCATTTTAATTGCTTCAAAAGAAATAAAACTTTTAAAGTTTATAAATCTGATTTAAGTATTCTAAGTAAATGGATAGGATTATTTGTAATAAAGCAACTTTAATCTAAAACATTCAAAAAAGATACATCTTAATTATAATTTTTCCATAAATTAGCAAAATAATTCAAATATTAAGGAATCTTAAGTTCAGAAGGTTTTTTCAATCACCTACCTTTCTCAAATAAAATAAATATAAACATTTTTAAATTATGACACTGACTAGATTAATATTGCTCCATCCAACAATAATTTTAATTCATTATGAAAGGATTTTAAAATATCTCAAAAGATAAATTAAAATAATTAGAAAATAATATATTATTATTCAAATTATATTTTTTATTAACTTTCTTTTTAAACTTTTGGTTTTATTAGATTATTTAATTTTAAATTAAAATAGAACCATAAATTAGAAGAGAATTTTGATGAACAAGAAATTTAAATGAGAAAGGAATACAAAGAAATGATCCATCGTATGAAAGGTTATGTCAAATAAATCAACTAAAAATATAACTTTACCACTGGGTAAGGAGATATATTGATTGACATGGTAAGAAAAATTGTGTAGGGGATGAAGGCAGAATTAGAAAATAGATAATATTTTGTAATGAATAATGTTCGCTATTATGATGCTGCAGAAGCCATTGTGAAAAAAAGGATGCTTAGTGAAGAAGAAAAAAATATTTTAACAGAGAAATTAAATGTATTCAATAATTTTGAAAATGACGAAGACTTTTAGTAAGTCTAGATAATAAAAGTTAACGATGAAGATTAGAATACTGAAGATAACAGTCCAATGAAGAATCCTTTCTTTATAGGGATGTTCAATAATTCTTTATAAAGAGGATCTACAACTTATAATAAGAATGGCTAGCTCAAATAATCTCAGTTTGGTCAAAATTCAAATCCTACTCCAACCATAAGTTATGCTCATCAACTTAAGAATTTAGAATGTGCTACACATTTACTTGAAGAGTTTGAAAAAGGAGAGGGAGAAGATTTGCCAAATGGCCCTCACGGTAAATTCGACAGAAGTTATGCAAGTAAGAAAAAGAAGAGGTAGGAATAGATGAAGTAGAATCTTCATCTAGTACGTGAAGAGAATCAAGCTGGGCTGGAAGGTTAGTTCAACCAGCAAAAATATTTTTTCTCAAAAGATGAAAAATAGAATTTAAATCTAAGGAAAGAATAGCAAGAAAAGGAAGACTTTCAAAATATAATTTTCGATATTTATAGAACAGATGATGAAGATGGATATTTTAGATATATTAATTCAGTTAATGAAATAAATTAGCAAGACAATCTGATGATGTAACACAGCTAAAGCAGTATATAAATCGGTTAAGGAAAAAACAGAAAATAGAGTTTGGACAGCTAATAACCTGAGTTGATAAATATGGATATTATCAAATAAATGAAGTAAAGGCAAGATATATATTAGGAACACTTTCGAAATAAAATATCAACCTCAAACGCTCTTCAGAGAAAAAAATTAGTCTAAATATAACCTCATAAGATGATTCCTTTGAGAAATTCAATCAGTAGCAATATAAACAGATAGTAATATTAATAGCCTATTACTTAATCAAATAAATAAAGCAGCAATATGGCAAATAGATCAAATACTTCGACACAATAAATATCACCTAATGGTACATATAACATGTTAACTAATAATAATTCTCTCACAAATTTGAGCTCTCGTAATAAAAATAATTTGATTCTTATGCAAAAGGCAAGTTTTACTCCATCGGCTAGTACTGCTGCTAGATTGACACCTTTATAAACTTCTCATCATCTTAATTATAATTTAGGTACTCATATCACTTCTGCAAATTCTTTCAATAGATTAAATTTTCCTTCAGCAAATAAGAATATAATTAAAAAGTAAAGTAGTAGATAATCAGCCAAAACCTAAGCAAGCAAAGGTGAGTATTAATAAGAATAGTTTGGAAGAAGATTAATTTAGTAGCAAGTTAGCAATAGTAATTAAGAAGTTTTACCTTTAAATAGAACTGTAACATGGTTTGGAAAAGGATAATAAGCTTAACCAATATCTTCCAAAAACTAAAATAAGACAGAAAAAAATTAAAATAATGGTAAATCTAACTGCCCTTCTCGTAATAATTCTTCTTCAATTTTAAAACTAAGAAATAGTTCGCTGGTTAGTAGTCCTTCCCAGGGCTCACCTGCTAATAAATTAGCATAATAGTACTACTACTAGGGAGTAAATCCAATAGGATCTGCAGAAAAAACAAATAAAGAAAAATTATTTCTGTCTAGTGCTATTAATGAGAAAAAGTAATCTTCTAAAATTGCTGCCACAGGTTGTGGCTTTACAGCCTAGACAAATAATACTACCAGATAAGAAAATGAAAATTAAGAGAATAACTCATAGTCTATTTAAAATTCATAACAATAATAAAACTAAATATCAAATATATGAAGAATTAATTTTATGTAAATTATCATTAAGTTAAAATATTAAAAGTTATCTAATAGTTTTATTTCTTTTTAGTTAAGAGATTAAATAAAGACAGAACATTTAAAAGCTTGTTCAAACAATTTATAACTTTTCTTTTTTGAAAAAAATATATTTTTCTTTTATTAAATGCCTCGAAATAACCTTAAAGAAAATTTTAACCATTACAAATTAAGTAAGTACTTATGTACTTATAAACATAAATATTTATTATGGGTCATATTCAAATCTCTTTGTACAGTCCTTTATTTCCAATTATTTGTTTGTAAGTAATTATTTTGAAAAGGATAATTTTAATATAACTGCTCATTTTCACTATAGGAATAATTACTTCCATAATAGAAAATAGAAATTTCAAATATAATATTTAATAAATTTCAAAGAATAAATTTTGAAAAAAATTGAATTTTATTTACATCATTCGACCGTCAGATATCACTGCATGAAAACATAATTAATGATTTTTGTTTATGTTTTGTTTTTATTATTAATAAAAATTAGTAGGGAACAAACTTTAAATTAAGAGCTTCTTACCTGGCCTACCGTCAATAGATTCAATAATCTGTAAATACTCGAAAAAAGAATACATTTTTAAAAAGTTAATGGTAGGAAATATACTAAATTTTCATATATCTTAAATGGCTAAATCTAAAGTAGAAAAGGTTTTGAAAAAGGATAATTAATTACTAATCATATAGTCTCTACATCTTTATCTATTGTTAATGCATATATCTATTTGATTTTTTCTAATAAATCAAGAAATAAAAAGGGGTGTAAAATTATATAAGAAGTGTAAATGCTAGAAATACAATTAAAGATAGAAAATAATGCATAAATGCTAACTTACTGGAATACTTAATAAATAGATAAAAGGCTATTTATAGAATTTTTAAATCAAACTGATTAAATAGATTCAATTAATTAGATTTTACATGAAAGAAAGTCATTTCAGAATTAATTTTCTTTATCTTACAAGATTACCAATGCATGCTTTGGTTTCATGTAGAGAAGATTTTAAGAAATTAAATCATTAAATTAAGTTGATAGGTAGATAGAACCAGTTTTTTTTCTAAATAGTAATCAAAATAAAAAACATTATCATATTCTGAATCAAGCAACTATTAAACAAAATACCATCCAAACCAAAAATATAATACATAATAAATTACTGATAGAAATCTAATCTTATAAAATTTTTGTTAAATTCATTAATTTCAATACTTCTGAGGAGATTATATCCTTTATCAAAATCCTTTACCAATTAATATGCTTTATTCATTTATTTATTAAAATAAAAAATTTTATTGAATTTAATACCAACTACTTCTAGTGTCCCAGTTTGTTCTTTGAAAGTAAGGGAGAGGTAGATATCTAGGATGTAATAAAGAGTTGAAGGAAGTAGATAATTGAGATAAATACAATACTAAATGATTACTGAGTTCAAAAAATCTGATATATGTACCCCCAAATCAATTAATTGATGAAATCTTTCTCATTTAATGTAGAATTCTAGAAAATGTATGATAATTAATGTAACTCCCTTTTTATTTAATGTTTTGAATTCTAGAGAAAAAAATAATTTGGTTTATTTTTTGTTTAATTTTAGAATCGTATGAGGTATATTTATTGAATTTATAGAACAAACTTCTCTAATTTAAAGACAACCATATATACATAGTAATCATAGAGGACGATTCTTTGTTAGGGTTATCAGTTAATTAAGAATTAAACCAATATAAAGAATTCTCATTTAGAAATAGTTGTATGATAATTCATTTAAGAATGGTGAGGTAGGATAAGGCTTAACTTACACTTTAATTAACATGCGCACATCTATTAGTTTTTTGAAAATTTATTAATAATATTTTAAGTCAAGATTATTTTTTTTCTTTGGAAGGGTAATATTTTTCACAATTAACTAACTAACTACTCAAACAAACAAACAAACAAACATTTGAAATTAGAATCATCAAAAAATAGTATAATTCTCTTCTCCTATTTTGATATTTCTATGAATTTGGTTTAATATTAATACATTTCTACATCTTTATCAGATAAGATATAATTTAGTAAGATAAAGATATTTTTAAAAGAAATTAAAATTGTTTATTAATTCTTTCTATTTAAATCTTAGAATTTTAATATTTATAATTGAACAATATTTAGAAACTACTTACTTCTATTTCTAAATTTTGATAAGAAATTTTAAGAAATTTAAAGATTCTATCAAATAATTAGATTCATAATAATGATTCTAATGCAGGGATTTTCTAAAATAAAAATTTATATTATATATTAAGGAGAGAAGTAAAAACTTGGAGGGATATATCTTTAGGATATAAGGTTAAAAAAGAAAAGATAGAAATTGTAAATAGCAAAGATATAATGTGTAAGATTAGATGAAACAGCTGCTCTACACTGTTAAAATAAAAATAAATAATTAAATGATAAATTGAATTGTAACATAAAAAAGATGATTTGTTTCAGCTACTAAATGAATTGTGTGTGGTATGAAATAAATACTAAATACTTATCTTAAGTTTTTTTCTATTAAAGGGAAAGTAGTAAATATACCCCCAATTTTATTAAAATATTGAGAAATCATGGTAGTGATTAAATTAATTCTAAAGAAACTAGTTTTTTAAGTGTGTCTGTATATGAATTTAAGTTGTAAAAATCCCTTATAATAATTTTGAAGGATAAATTAATTATTTGATAAGGCTAATATTGAGGGAAGTATTTGTGGGTAAAATATTAATCTATTTTTATTGATTAATTGTGGATATAATTCTACATAAGACAAAACCTCAAATATGGCAAATGATAGAAAATGATATTGTCATATACTCTATGATAAATGAACTAATTTATTTCTCTTCCTTCAATTCTCAATCAATAAAGTATTGCCATTTATATATCATTAAATACCCAGTTTATTTAATTCATTACCTAAATATTTAAATGAGAGAATTTGAGTGAACAGAACAAATACCCTCTCGAATATACATCTTCAGGTTACACTAAATAATCCATTAACCTTTTAATTTTAAAGAAAAATAAAAATCTTGTAATGAATTTTCATGGATGAATAGACGAAATTGGGCTTATATTTAAGAAGTTTTGGAATATAATTTACTCCTATTCAAATCACACAAATATATTGAATGAATTATTATAATTTTCTCTTTTTGTGTGCTTATAACTAGTATATAAGATCCATCAAAGAGTGAGTGAGAAAGAAAGTATTTTTAAATTGTATCTATTTAAGAATATAGCCAACTTTTGGTAATGAAATTAACTTTTAGCTAATTAAATATAGTAGTGAAGTGAGAAATGCTAATATTTATTATACTTTTTTGTGATAGGTGTTTAATTAATTCTTTCTTTTAAGCTGGTTGATTATGGAAGTAAGTAACTAATTCTATCTAATCTCTTAATATTGAATTGATAAATTAAATATCTCTTTTGTTATATAAAATTTCTTATGCAAATTACCTATTTTCTTCTATTAATTGCATCCCTTTTATTTTTTAAGAATGTACCCATTAATAATCAAATCATAACTTTTAACCAAATTTTATTCAAAATTAAGAAAACTCAATTCCTCTTATTCAATAATAAAGGTATTTATCTATAAATAATGAAAAGTTTTTTAAAGAAACAACTAAATATTTTTTATTTGATAACAAAAGAATTAATAAGTGTTATTTTTTATTGAGTTACTTTGAAATTTGATTACAATCAAGTTGGCTTTATAATTAAAAATAACAAAATTATTTTATTTTTTATTTATGAAAGAGGTTGTTTAGTTATCATCAAGAATGCTCACTTTCTTTTTTTGATGAACATAAATTTTGTATTTTTATGTTTATTGGCAATTAAATCAGCAGTTATAACTATCAAATTAGCTTAGAGTGTTTTAATTTAACTTATTGATTATTCTTATTAGATCTAATATTGCTGTTTGATTGTGGTCTTGTTATCATTTAAAAAGAGGTGGTGAGTTATCTAAAGAGTGTAATATTCTTTTACTATTTAACTTATTTCATAACAGACTCAAATAATCAATCAATAAGTATAAATTTGTATAATAATGGATCATAAACTATACAAATCTTATCATTTTCACCTTTAATATATCAATTTCAATAGAGGAGTTGAATTTATAAATTAAGAAAGAGAAATAGAAAAACGCTTAAAATGATAAATGCTAATTTCTCGCAATTTTAATTTTTTTTCAAAGCTCGTATTTAAATGATAATTAAATAGAAAATATGAGAAGATATTTGGAAGGTTATAAAATAGAGTCAAGTTCTCATAGAATTTTATATTTCCTTTCTATAAGATCTGTAAATTTGTTATAGACTCTTTCCTTATGAATATTACGAATATGAGTTTTTTTGGTTAGGCAATACTCTATAACGTTTGTTTTTTTACTTCTTCTACACTCGTTTCCCACCCCTCTCTAATTTAGGATTTATAATTTTTACTAAACGAGTGGACAGAAGAGCTTCTTTCTGGATCTTATAAAAATAAAATCATAACTCATTAGGTGCTTTAAGGAAAAAAACTCCTTGCAGTTTGATATTTATATTTAAGTACTAATCAAAGTATTTATGCTAAATTTCATCTACATATTTATTAATAATATTTAGATTGTTAATCAGATTTTACTTTGCGATTCTTACTGCATTGGATTTAATTTTTTAGAGATAAGGCTGACTGAATACTAGTTTTCCCTTCTTTATGGTGAAACAACAAAGATCCTCACTTTAAAATTTGAAGAAATATTAATTAATTTTCTGATTAATTAAGATGGCTTTAAGTTCATTAAGAGACTGAGATATGAAATAATTGAAAGGGAATGCTAATGAAATTCATTTTTACCCTAAAATGGATGCATTCTCTTTAAGTAAGACAGACTTTTAATAAACAATTACACATAGATTTATTAAGTCAGTTCTGATTAAGGAAGGTATTACCAAATTCTTATGAAAAAAGGAAAAGAAAAAATTTAATAAGAAAAAGAGTTAATTTAAAGGAAATAAATTTAATATCTGCACACAGTTCGACAACTAAAGCTCAAGATTTGGCAGCTTGAATGCAATTTTCTTAGAATACTGTTAGTTATAAATATTATTACTATTTAGTTAAGAAAATCAAAAAAAAATGTGATTTAAATTACTGTAATACTAATTTTTTCGATCTAAAAATTTCTTTCAGAAGGCTTACATTCTTTATTTATTTCAAAAATCTGTATCGAATACATTCAAACAAATCAAATACCACTTTTTATATTTTACTTTGCACAAACTTCAAATTCTCAATTAAGGGTGTCCTCAAATTAAAACTTTTATTTTATCTTTCTTGATTAGCAATTGAATAAAGCAAGGCGAAGTGAGTTATCTCAGGGAAACAAGTAGATTTTAGAAAAATTAGAAAATGGAGCGATAGTATAAAATTAGTGTTTTTGGGTGATAATTTATTTGTTAATTTAGGAATTCAAAAGAGGAGAAAATAAGTGGTTACATGTGGTTATTTAGTGGATAGCAATAGAAGTAAAGAAAATAGTGAAATAATTAAAAAAAGCTTCCAAAAATTAATAATTTGTAATGAAAAAAACATAAAAGGAAGAAGGAGAGGGGAAGTTTGATCAAAGGAAGAAATCAATCAGGAATTATCTTATTTATTTTGAAAGGATTGTTATTAATCCTGTATGTATTTGATTTACAATATATCTTTCGAAATAACTTAGATGATAAAATGTGGATATTGATAATTAAGAATATCTCTATAATAATTGAAATTTCAAAAGGCAATATAATTTAATTCTTTTTAAAGATATGTAATAAATCTCAACAAATAGTTAAAACTAATAGGCTAACAACTTTTTAGTAATAGGAAATGGGATCGAGGTAAAAAAAAGGTTAGAACTCAATTGAGACAGGGGAGAAATTCATTATCTTCATCACTTAGAGACTAAACGAAAATATGGAAAATTTATATTACACTATATATTTTGATAAGATTACTCAAAGTCATTATCTTAATTAAGCTCTCTTAAACTTCTCCTTAGTGGTATTAGAATCACTTTAGTGGCGCGGGCATATTGCGAAGAACTAATTAAAGAAAAGAAGAGAAAAAACTTTAATTAAAAAATTTTTAATATATCTGACATAACTACGAAAGAGAAAATTATGATTATTTTGAGAAAAAACTGCGTTATTAAAAATGTAATTGATGTTAATTAAAAAAGCTAAAATCATAGGGGAGGGTAATCTGAAAATTCAATTATTTCCCACATTTAAACTAAGATAATTCCTACCGCATTTGTGCGAAAAAATTTAATTACAAGCACAACGAACGAAAACAAATATCTTGCGATTAGAATGAAATCAAACAACGAAAGAAGCAAAGAAAAATCAATTGATTTTTTACTTGTATTAACACATTTACTTATATGCAAACCAACTAAATAAGTAATTCAATCTTTTTTCAGTCAAAATATAAAATCAATCAATTGTCATATCATAATATCCTAAAAAAATCAAAAAAAAAATCACTTCTTAACCTTAAATTAAGATTTTTTTCTATCACATTCTTACTGATACACTCACATCTTATAATTGAAAAAAGAATCTCAATCCATCAAAACCCCATAACCGCATTATCAAAAAAACATAATTAAAAAATAATAAAATTAATTCACTTTAATCCAACTTTTCCTAAAAAAAAAGTGAAGAGTAATACAATTCAAAAAAGAAAAAAAACATATCGTAAATACCATAACTCAACTGCTTATAATCTACAAATCCAAATAAAAAGGAATATTATTATTACACTCTTAAGATCAATACAGAATAATAAGACAAACACATATAAATAAATGTCATCAATGAATATTGACTCACCCACGTCTATGAACTAACTACTCCCGATGGCTCGCAGATTCAATAGAATCCAAAAGAGAAAGAGTAATATGTCTTCTTCCTCTTCTCTTTCCCTTTCATCAACATCAACATTTAATGCTGGCTCCAATAAGCTTAAGATGGCTTTGTTAAATTAAATCTAGAATTAACATTCATTAAATGATCTCAATATAAATTTTGATAATGCGTATGATTACATTGAAGAATCCGGAGAGATCCTTCCTTGCATTGAAGAATAGGACTATTCCCATTAATAAGAAGTTTTTTCTACAACTACATGCATGGAAGAAGAAGATTCCGTATGTGATTTAAAAATGAGAAACTCCAATGAAATTCATGAAATTGACAATATGATGATTAAATCCAATAGCTCTATGCTAATGAGTGGTAGCACTGCCTCTCACATTTCTTAAAACTAAGAAAATATTATGATGACCAGTAGTACTTGCATGGCCGCCGCCAAAGCTACTAGAAAGCTTCGTCTCCTTACTTCATTCTCTCGTACAAACTTTTTGATGGATGAAGAAATCGATGACTACTTTGTATAATTGGAAAATAAAATTAATGATTGGCTCGATGAGTAAGGAGTTCAACAAGTAGAACCTAATTCCAGAAAAATGGGCAGCTCTTCAACAATCAGTATAAACAATTCTTTCAGTACTTCATCTCTCATTCAAAGAAGAAAGCTTCGTAGTCTTGGACTTTACTGAAAGAAAATTTTTGAAAAAACAATAAAATGTAATCTATATGAATAATAAAAATATATGATTTTTGAAATATTAAAGGAAAGAAAATAGAACGTTTCCCTCTTTTTCTTTCGGTTTATTAGATAAATATCAAAGAATATTTAGGTCAAATCAATTAAATATTAAAAATATAAGAATTAGATAAGATAACTTAAAATCTGATATTTATAATCTCCGATGTAAAATAATAAATTACCCATACACAAACTAACTACCTCCAAAAAAAATAAATAATTAAACAATCAAACAAACGAACGAAGAAAGAAACAAACAAACAAACAAAAAACCCTGACAAGAGAAATATAACTTTAATTAAATTAAGATAGGCTCAAGACTGAATTTTTAGCTCTCATTCATTAGCTTATAGAAAATCCTATTACATTCAAGACAAATGTTTAAAATCTCTAATCAAACGATTCAAGTGATTTAAAAATCTATGTAATTCAAATGACTCAATTAATACAACTATGGGCAATTATCAATCTCCATTGAGTAAGCTACTATAATTCTCTCACTATTACGGCTAACGAAAGCCTTAAATGAAAATACCCTACATTACAGATAGGAATTTAATTAAATGATATAACTCTCTCTATTGGGCAGAAAAACAAGCATCAATCAATCTCATTATAATAATAATCTTACATTCTCACCTACTCTCTTTAATATCTCATACAAACCTCCAACCCTCTCAACTTCATTACCTTCTCTCTTAAATTAAAATTATATTACCCTTAAATCTTATTCTCCTATTTTCAACTTTGTATTATTTGTAAATTCTTACTTTCTTTAAAATAACTCCATTAATCTCAAAAATTAATTCACTTCTTTCTAAATATCTATCTATTTTAATATTAATCGTATCAATTGTCTGTCTAATTTCTATCTACTTCAGATAAAAAAACCTCAAATTAAGCTTGCAGAAAGTTCATAATCATGAAAAAACTTATATTATTTACTCTATACTTAATCTATTATAAAAAACCTACCTTATGTAAAGGGAAATTCCTCTTAAGATATTCATAATAACAATATACAATTTAATTTACTATTCATCTTGACGACTACCTTTATTTTAAGTATAATGGATAAATAGTTTTTTTACCAAAGTACCCTTGTAGTAAGATATTCCCTATGCAAAAAATCATTCAAATAAAAGTGAAATTTTGAAATTTCTGCTGCTCCTAGTACTAAGTAATATTTTATGGTAATTTATTAATTCTCTGATGCACTAATTCTTTTTTAATCTGTTAGAAAAATAAAGATGTAAAAATCTCATAAATATTCTGAAAGTATGTCTTAAAAAAAGATCCTTTTTTTACACCTTATTTCACTCAAGTTAAATATTTCCTAACCATAGTTTATGATTTTATCTGCAAAATTTGATAGAGTAAAAATAATAGCTGATAGATTTTAATGACTTTATTTTTACATATTTCTACTAAATTAACTTATTTTGCTAGTAAAAGTGCTGAAAAAGTTAAAATATAAAGAAAGAATTCATATTAGAGAAATTTCTATTACTTAGGTTATTGCAATTAGATTCCAACTATTAAAATGTTGAAATAGTTTAGATAAAATATATCAAATAGCTAAACATTTTTTGTTAAAAGTGTTTCTAACTGACATTAAGCTATTTGATAAATATGTGAATTAAATATAATAAGTGATATGATAAGAACTGAAATTAATTCCATCCATTCTAACTAGATATTCCTATTCCTTTTAATTTTTCTAATGTTTTCGAGAGTGAATATAATCACCAGATTATTCATCTCCTTTACTAAAAATTGTGAGGTAGAAATGCAAAAGAAGAAACTCAGGTAGTGTAACTAACTAAAAGGAAATTAATAAAAATTAAAAAAATAGATATTAATTAACCGAACATATTCAGATTTTATAATCCTTGAATCGACACAAATTTAAAATTAACCATATTTTAATAATATTTCTTCCTCAAATTCCTTAATTTAGGTTAAATAAAATCTATTTTATTAAAAGAAATTGTAAAAAGAAAATCCTTGTTAAAAATACTTTAATTTATAATCTCTAGGCAGAAAATAATTATTTAAAATGGAATCTAAGTAATTTAATAGTGGAAAGGGATATTGGAACACCTTAACCGTCCCAAAACTTTAAAATATAGTAAAAAAAATTGTTAATTTCAGCACAAATATTTTTACTGCATCATTTTAAGTACATAATGATAAACAAATTCTTACCAGCGATTACATTCAATAAGTTTAAAATAAGAATTAAAATCCAACTTCCTTCATCATCATCATCATTCTTTAATATATTTATACAATGACATAAATTTGTTTGTAAAACTATTCTTACACTTGTTTAGGAATTCTTAAGCTTTAGAAATTTTCGAGGGTAAAATTAGAAAGTTATGGAAGAAATGATAGATTGTATTTTAATTTTAAGGGATGGATTACTGGAATAATCGTAAGTAAAAATTTTAAGTAATTAAGTGGATGGCACAATATCACGAATTTACATACTACTCATTTCAAAAGAAATCATATATCAAAAGAAAATCAGAAATTCTATGAACTCTACAAAAAAAAACGAGAATAGATTTTTTGGAAAACTCTCCTTACCTCTAAGCAACTTATTTTGATATAGAGATATCTTATTCTTAAATAAAAACAAATTGATTATAATATAATTAACCCTTTTTTAATAAAGTTATTTTATGAGTTTTTTTTCTTCCCATTTAAATCTCTTCTCTTTATTTTTATGGTGATTAATTGAGATTTGTGATGATAAAATCAAAGCATTTCTGCAAAATTTATTTAAAATATTGTGTAAAGTGATATAACTTTATTTAGATAATCTCTACTTTTTCTATTTTATTATTTTTTAAATTATAAATGAAGCAGCTAAATTTACTGATTGACAATCTCCTAAGTAAAAGATAACCACATATTATAAACTAAATAAAATTTTAAAATTCTATTGTTGACTACTAGTCTCATTTCTAATTCCTTATTGATACTAAGCCAATTCTTTAATTCTTAATTATTCGGCTTATTCTAACTTAAACCTTAATCATTTTAGCCATGAACTAGAAGCAAAATAGACAAAAAACTTATTTTTAATTTTTAAAATCCTAATAAAATCTAAAGTTAGCTTACTTTCACCAATTCTGCTATATACATTCATTCAATTAGTCTATCCTTGTGGAAAATATTAATCTATATTGATTTTAATTCATCTTATATTAAGTAAGTAAATTCAGGTAGGTATTAAGATGTGTAATGGGGTAATTAATGATTCAAAGATTATTTCGATTTCAAAACAAATATAAATCTCACCTAAAATTTCTCTTACCTGCTTACATTAAATGAGATAAATACTTTCGAATTATCTTTAATTTTATCCATTTTTCAATCCTTTATGATATGATTATAATAACTTAAATGAATTAGACAAAAATTTTTAAAACATATATATGTATATTTGTATAATTACTAACTACTCTAAATAAAAAAACTAGTATTTTCACTCTAAAATCATTTACAATTAATTCATAAGCTTCTATTACAGTTGATAATTTTAGACATTGTATGTAATTAAATACATATTTTTCCCTTCCTCTTACCTAAATCTAATAAATCTAATTGGCCTTTCAAAATTCATGAATTTGTAAAATCTAATTACTTAAATCAACTCAAATCAATAAATTTTTATTTAAGTGTTTTATAATTTTATTTTCAAATAACTTTTAAGCCTTTCATTTGGTTGTCTTCTACATTTTATCTCTCTTAAATTTTCAATTTCTTCTTGCATAAAAGTATTTTTTCTAAAATTAAAATACCAATAATTTTTAATTGAGTGAATGTCTTTATTTAGTAGATAAAGTATGCACCTTTAAAATAAGAAATTTAAGAAATTGAATATCTTTCATTTACATTTATAATTTAACCATATATTTTGTATTAATCATAATGAAAATTACCTTCAAAAATATTGGGTTAGGAACTATTTGTCCATACTTACTCAAATTTGAGTGATTAACAATTAAATACTGAAAAATAAAATCTAAAAAATGGTAATTTTCATTTGGAAAAGGTTAAATGAATTGTTTTTTAATATTAATTACTATTTACTTATAATATTTATTTAATATAATAATCACCTCTATTCAAGCTTAAATGCTTAGAACTTATGATAATTTCTGTAAACTATAAATATTTTTTATGCTTATCTTACAATCAATTAGAGCTAGATAATTTGAGAAGTTTTAATAAACCAAAATAAAATTATTAAAAGTAGAAGAAAAAAAATTATTTAGAAAATAGTGTTTATTTAATATAATATTTGCTATTAAAAAAATATATTTTTAATTTTAAAATTAAAAAATACTTAAAGACTAATACATTTTCAAATTTATTTGATTCTTCTTTTTATGCTAACAAAAATTATTTCATTTCAAATATTATATTAATTAGATAATCTTGTATGATAATTCTATATTAGTAAAAACTAATAATAAATTAATTTGATTTATTTCTAAGTTTGATACTTTCAAATTCTACATTTTAAGATTATAATAAATTGTTGAAAATCAAAATAATTAAAGATTTAAATTTGGTTGGTTCTATATTTAAAAAATATATATATTCATTCGTTTGCAAGCACGTATCCAGACAATATTGTACTTATAGTTAATTATATTTTTATTGGCCTATTTCAAAATGTTTTGAAATTAATATCAAAATTAATTAAAATAGATTACTAAATTTTAGGTATTTTACTAAAGAAGGAACCAAAAAATTAAAATTATTAATAGTTTTTAGAAGTTTAGCAGGATAAAAATGGGATTTACTTTAGGCTCAATCTTTGAATTTGTTGTATTAATTATGAATGCATTTGCTATTCTAGATGAAAAGCGCTTTTTGAGAAAAAGTAATAATTCATTTTACCATTTTGTATCATTTCAAGATTAAGATTAACATAGCAAGAATCAATTAATGAAATTAGATAAAAAAGAATAAAAATTTTAATTAAAAATGAGTTTAATAATAAATTATGTTATCACTAGATAGTCATGTTGATGCCTAATAAATTAATTTTAATAAAATAATAGTTGGATGGGATAAAATTGATAATACCTAACCATAATATGATAGTGGCGTGAATTCAGTAAAATAATAATTAATTATGCTCTTCTACACTGCCCGTAACATTGGTGTTTGTAAGCCTATTTATAAATAAAATATAAGTTAATTTTTTATATAATTTTAAAATTAAAATAGATTTCCTAATCCCTTGCAACATTTTATGTATTATTGGAGAAGTGCTATTTGGTTGAAACTTGATTTAATGATTGGAGGTTTATTACTAAATAGTGTTAGAAGAAATCTTCAATAATTAGAAATTTAATTACCTTCTCTATACTTTTATTATTTATATCTAATCCTAAGTGTTGTAAAGACAATATTTTCAATTTTAGAATTACTTCCTATTATCAATAGATTAGCCATTCTTTTTATCATTTAATGATTTTCTTCATAATATTTTGATTGTGGAATAAACAAATTTATTTAATCTATAAATACGGAATTCCTATTTAAGTAAAAACAGAAATATTCAATTGTTAAAATCAATCCATGGAAATAAATCATATTATTAAACTAAATCTCAATTTATTTTAAATAGATATTAATATAATTATTATAGAATTACAGAATATAGGGTATCGTGCAACAATAGCTATTAATGTTTAGATTCTATAGCTTTTGTTATTTCAATTATGTCTTAATGTGAATTTAGGATATTTTAAAATATTATGATTTAAATACTCTTAAAGAACTTTCTATGCATTATATTATTATTTTCTACAATTAATGAAAATATTAATCTAATGTTTTGTAAAGAATATTTTTACAATAACAAATAAATAATATTATTTTTTAAAATTATACTAATGTTTTTTGAAAATAATTAAGGTAAAATATTCGATAATAGAATAACATAAAATTTGGGTGGGTTAAAAGATATTCTTATACAAAATAACTAATATTCATTTTGAATATGAATGAATTATAATACCTATTTCAATAATGAAATACTCATTTGTAAGGATGTAATTAACTTACAAATATTCTTAGTTAATATAAATAACAGGAAACTATTACAAAATTACTGCATATGAATATGAATTTGATTTTAAGAAATTATCAACGGATAAATCCAATTTTTACATCAAAAATCAAAAAAATTGAAGATGAGTTTACCAGGATAACAAAAAAATGAATGAAAAATACTCCTTTCAATTTAACTAATTTACTAATTTTATTAAGTTCTTTATTGTTTTATAGATAGGTTTTCTAAATAAAAAAATCAATTGAAAAATAAATAGCTATTTAATTACATAAATTCATAAACGATCCTTAATTTCATTTGATAATAGGCTAAATAAAAGCTTTCTGTGATAAATCAAAATAGATATAGGATTTTAAGGGAATAAGACATGTTATAATAATAGAATCAGGAATAATCTTTACACTCTTCACCTAGACAATCTTAAAGTAGTTGTGAAAGTTCTACTGAGAGAATGAATAGAGCTTAAACTAATCACTCACAATTTAATCCATATGCAGATTAACAATCATATAAAACAAATAATTTCTTCATTTAGGACTACACAATAGAAGGGGAGGATTTAGGAAACAGAGGCAAAAAGTAACAAAATAATTAGCTTAGTCAATAATTAGATCGCCAATTGAAAACAGCAGTCTCTCAGCTAGTAGAAAATGATGATATTGATTAAGTTGAATTAGGTGAATCTTCAGTACTTAAAAAAAGTAGTAATGCACCACCTCCTGCTCCTAATCCTAGTTAAACTGACGGAAAGCGTTAGTTTAGGGATATTACTTCTTTCTTCAAGAACAATAATATTTTTTTAGATGAAGAAATTAATATTAAATGCACAACTAGTATTAAAATAATTATTTATAGTTTCTTAAATCCAATTTAATTTTAGTCATTTTATATTAAATAATATTATAGGTCAAATATTATCTAAAAAAGATGAATTTGATGAATGCCTCATTATGAATTAGCCTTAGAATTTTCATTAATAGTCTTATCAATAGTTGCATAGATAGAGTAATGAAAAAGAATAAAGTAGCCCTCCTATTGGTAGAAATAAGGAAAAGAAGGGATCCCCAATAAAAGGAGGAGACAATTTTGGAAGACAAATAATGTCTGAATATATATGTTAAGAAAAGGAAATTTCGATTTAATAATCTAATCTCCACCAACCAACTATTTAAGCTAATCAAGCAACTAATAACACTGCTGGAGGTGGATTTTAATAGACAAATTCTATTTATTCTTTAGGGTGTTCTGAGCATTCTTCTGTTCAAACACAACAAAATAAGATCGCATAAACACTGAAGCCTAATCCTACTAACGATTCTTTGAATTCTTTTAATTCAGTTTAACTTAGTTCAGTTGAAAATTCGAAGGGATCCAGTAATTAAAGTATAAAAGTAAGATAAAAGTGAAATATTTTACTTTATAGATATATTTTTTTAGGGGATATTTGTATAATATTAGATGGTGGATGGCTTTAAATTCAAAAACATAATACAATTTAATATAAAGCTTATTCATTATCGATAGTTCTAAATTCGTTAAATTAATTATAGAATGTAATAAGCAAATCAATATCTTTATTTTTTGCTTAAATTCTTTTTTTATTCTCAACTAATATCAAATCCCAATCAGAAAATCAAATTTTATAGATTCAAAATACCTCCTATTTTATCAATTTTCGTTAGAATCCACTTCATTAATTCATCAATTCTTTCTATATATAAAAGTAATTAGAAAACAATGTCAAAGAAGAGGAAATAAAAAATAAAATTGGATTAGAAAGTCTAAGCATATTACGCTCAGAAGTTAATTAATTTTTAGGTTTATTATAGAGTTACAACAATGAAATTGTAACTAGCCCTAAGCATTAGCAACTAATCTAGCAAAAGCTATAATCAGGAGAGGCTAAAAGCCTTTAATAGTCTTAAAAATCATCTGAAGAGAAAATTAAACAAGAAATAGAGAGTGGATAAAAGTATGAGAGAAGTTCTAACTAAAAATGGAAAGATGATTACAATTAAAAACTTGGCGAATACCTCGATGATCATAAAGAAATGTAAGAGTTTTGTATACAGAATTTTAATGATTCCTTTGCTATTATAAAAGAAGAAAAGTAATAATAAATGGAATAACTTGTAAAGAGTTAAGAGAAACAAAGAGATTTCCAAGATTAGTTAATTAGATCTAAGTTATAAATGACTAATCAATAAAATGAGCAACAATAAGAACAGAAAAGAGGTTATGGAAGAGGAAATGGTAATATAGATTATGATGAAGATTTGGAATAGAAATAATTTTCAAATGCAAATAATTTCTATTAAAATTAATAAAGTCCTTAATCATATAATGAGTATGTTGATGATGATAACATGTAGTTAAGCTAAAATTCTAGCTAATCACATTAATAGAACTCTTGTAGAGGAAGTACTGGAGGACAAAACAAAAAAATTTTATGTTAAACTAATTATAACAACCTGTCAATTATTTTTAGTGAAAGTGAAAAATCTTCTCCTTAGCTGAAGCAATCAACTTAATCATCCCAACAGTAATAAAGTAGCTCTATATTAGGAGAAAATAACAAAGAAATTATTGAATATGATATTTCTGACAAACATGATTCTGCTGGACCTACTGCTAATGCTATTCCAAATACTCAAATATTTGATAATATCTAATATCACCACCTTCAAAATAATAGAAATACATAAAACATAACTACTCCTGTTCAGCCTAATACCATTTAGTAAAGTGAAATGGATTCATTAATAGGGTCCTAAATAAATAAAAATCAACACTTAAATCAAACAAATAAGAATGGAGATAAGAATAAAATATTTAACCTTGATGGTATTGCAGAAGAACTATTTAGACACTCAGATTATTTATAGTAATAAATAAATCAAGCATAAAGCGTTGCATAGCGCTCTCGATCAACATCAGTTGGGGTTGCAGGTGATAATAAGCTAGATAGACAAAAGAGTATAATGAGCAACGACTCATGCAATACAAGCATTAATATTGATTTCACCAAGAAATCAGATGCAAATGAAAGTTTAATTTACTTAAAAGAAGCATTTTAGCTTTGTATGCAAGAAATTAAAAGTTCCTTAGCTTCTGATACTTATAATTCGATTGAATAAAACCTGAAATCCGTTTAGGTAATTTTTTAAGATCATAAGTGTAAAATAACTCAATAACTTAAATTTTCATAATAATATGTAAACAGCAAGCATATCACTCTCACATCCAATTAGAAATAGAAAGATCTCTAGTGTTAGAAAAGAAAAATGAGAATCTCAATAGAAGCAATGATATGATAGTATAGGCGCTGTAAGCTACTAAAGAGGAAATTAAATAGCTTATCTAAAATTATCACTTACTTTCAGAAGATCATGTAGCCATTCTATATTCCTATCAAATGATTTTTATTAATAAAACTGTATTTTTAAATAAAGAATGATCTGATTTAGTAAAATACTGAATTTGTGTAGAAGGAAAAGAAATATCTGAGCTGTATTGAAAAGATAGAGAAAGAAAGATAGCATTTAAAATACCTGATCCTCGTTGCAAATGAGAAATATGAGAAAATCGATGAAAAGTGTAATCACCTTCTAAAAAAGAATTCTATTTTGAACGAGCAAATTTCTAACATGCAAAATCAATTCTCGAATATCAATTAGATATTGAGGTAATTATCCTTCTAATTTAACAGAGATTAGTCATCACCTTTCAATTACTGTTTACAATATTACATTTTTAATATTTATTTAAAATTAAATTAGGGAAGTAATTATCAATCTTCAAGAAAACAAAGATTCTGAAACTCACCACATTCTCTAATAAATCTTAAAGGGTAAAAACTTCTTTCTTACCATTAATAGTTTAAGAATAATACACCTACCTTAAAACCACAATCAAAATTTGGAAGTTAGGGATGAAAATTTAACATTTATTTCATCAAGAATATATAATCTATAAATTCAATTTTTAGCAATAACCTTATTTTCTATCACTAATAAAACACTAGAAACGAATGATCTCATTAATAAAAAGGAAAATGAATCTTAATTTTCTCGGTACTCACATTTTAGCCCAAATGCTAGCTGCAGTGCTAGGCAATAATCTGTAAAAGAAAATTCTTTAGGCAGAATTTAAAAAACAAGAGTAAATTGTGTTATAAATTCACAACCTCATCTATTTTTTAATTATTAATAGAGTTCATCCCCTATTCGAGAAGGAATATCTCCTCCTAGCAAGTCTAGTACATTAAATCACGCCACAAGTAGTTACTTGAACAGTAGTTTGAAATCAAAAGAAAATAAATTTATGTCATCTTAACAAGGGGTAGGAACTGCCTTTTAGAATATTTCAATAAATTAAACATCCAATAAGAATAAGAAAGCAGCTAGTAACTGTGTTTCTTCGAATAAAGCTAGTCAAAACTCTATTTAATAAGCCTAACCTAAATTATTAAACCAAAGTTCTGGAAGCATAAAATAAAAGGAAAATATTAATAGGCAAAAAACTCCCCCTAAATCTATGCAAAAATAAATTCTACCTGCAAGATCAAAAGAAGATCAAAAGTAAATTCTAATGATTTACTTGGCAATTTATTCAAAATCACATTTTTAACTTAATTAGAAAAATTGAGGAGACATACAGACAGATCTTTTTAAAACAATTAAAACAGTCTAAAATAAAAGATAACATTAATAACTGAAGTATCACATTGGTAATCTAAATATAACTTATTATGAAAGCTATTTGAGTATAATAATTTCAAGTATATATAACTTATTATCTTATCAAATATCCATCTAATTAAACATTTTTAATAATAAAATTATTTTAATCATTATCCCTCCTAATTCTTCTCCTCCTCCTCCTTCACTATCTCAATTGTTTATATAATTAAATTATATCTTAAATACCAAATTAAATGCATGCTATTCAGATTAAATGATTAATCTATATATACAACTAATGAAAATTAACAATAGATGAAGAGTGTTGTTTGGATGATAAACAATATCACCAAGAGGAGAATGCGTTAATAGACTAAATTTATAATTTGAAAGACTCGTAATTGAAGGTGGGTGCTTAACAGTTTATATAATTCGAATTTTAACTTCAATCAACTATTGAGCACACTGGTTACTCATTTAAAAAATTAGGAAAATTAGTCTAAAATTTAAATAAATAAAAATAATTAACTTGTATCTGTATCATATATTTTAAGAAATTTGATATCTTTATCTTCTTGTTAAAGTAATAATAATATTAATTAGTTTCCTATTATTTTAATTATAGCCACCCTATTTTAAACAAAATACAAATATGGCACTTCCATTATTTCATTTTATATTAAGCGGTAAAACCCCCCACTTGAAAGAAAAATTAAAACAAACACTAAAAGAGATAATTTATGAAAATCGTATTACATTACATAAATTTACTTAACAAAAGAAGATACATAGAATTCTAAAAAGAAATAACCTTTAGAAAGATGTAAGAAAATTTAAATTTTATTTGGCTGAAGAATTTCTAGCCTCCTCTAGGTTTTTGTGAATCTTTAAGATGTTAAATTAAATATTTTATTTGATTTTACACTTTTTATATTTTGGAATCTTAATTTTCAAGAAAAGTAAACATTTTTAGTTTTTAATTCTGATTTTATTTTACATATTTTGATTAACAATAATAATTTATTATTGGGAAAAATGTAAAAGAAATAAGATACCTTACCTTGATTTTCTTCCTCTAATTATCATATTTTAAATTTGGTTATATTGCAGCATAACTAATGCAGGAAATATATATATCTTAAGTAAAAGAATGACATAAATCTTAATTTAATTTTCTATTCATAAGATTAACACATAAGCTTAAAAAAGAACATAAATTCACAAAAGAACAAAATAAATTACTATAATTTATTTTAAATATAGGGTCACTCTCCAAATCATGTTTAAAGATAACATTAATTCTAATGTAAATTGAGAGAATTTTATAGAATGTAGATTCATATTTCGAAAATGATTATAGAAATTAAGAAAACAATATAATATTTATAGGTAGCAAACTCCCAATTAATAAACTCTTAGATAGATAGATATACATATATATATATCCTTGATTATTTTATTCAAAGAAATTTTGAAAATCCAACCAACCAAATAATACATCTTTCTTCTAAGGTAATTTTATAAAAAATGAAAGTATAATTAGGGATTAGAAGATTTTAAAAATTGATGTTTGTATTCCTTAATTAGATTTTTCATTTTTTAATTAATATTTGGATTCTTTGATTTTAATGTTTAATACATCTCAAATAAATTTCCATTCGCTCTCGTTAATTATCTTATCTATCTATCTATCTTATCTATCCGTCTTAATCAATAATTATTTTTAGATTTTTAAATCTTAAAAATCATAGATAAATTGTATAAATGCTTGCATTTAATGATGCTCATTTGTTACCCTGTTTAGTTGATTGAATTTATTATATTTAATTTTCTTCTATTATTCTCTCTTTATATTAATAATAATTGATTTCATTCTTATATTATAAAAATACATTATTAAAGAGAATAGGATTTAAACAAAGAAAAATCATTAAAAATCAAAAAAAAAAAGGTAATAAGAGAAGGGAAAAAAAAACACAATTTAAGAAAGAACGACATAACATTAAAAAATAATAAAAAGTAGGAGAGAAACCCGCTGATATTTCAAGCATAAAAATAGTAATTTTTCTATAGTAAGCTCTGTTAAAGCTTAAAGATGTCATAGCCAAAGAAGGTTATCAACAAAGAAAGATAGATATGTGAAGCACCTGGTAAGAGAAATTGATAAAAAATTTTAATTTCTTTTAAACTTAGCTTCTTTCTTCTTTAATTTTCCAAGCTAATATAAGCATCATTGTTTATTAATACTAATTTTGAAAATCATTAGATTATCAATGCCTAAAAATATTTCTTTATGTAAAATTAGAACTAACCGTGTATGAGCATACTTCTGAAATGCAGACTTCTCACATGTGTGAGGAAGAAGTAGAAATTAATAATTGGTTGGAAGATCGTAACATTTAAATGGCTGATCCTCTAGATCTCATCCACAAATACTTCCATGTTAAAAAGAAAAAAATAAGTGAAATAGTAGCAGAAAGTAAAAAAAGCAAAGGTCTTACTTCGGGATCTCTTTTATTAGAACGTCGTGCAAAAAAAAATGCAAATGCCCCAACAATCGTATTCTCTGAAAATATCTGAGCTTGAATAAGTTAAAAAAAAATCCTCCTCTCATTTAAGTTAAGTGGAAGAAAATCTCCTCTAATTTCCTATTCCTTAATAAAAAAAGTTGATAGATCAACCACATTTTTAAATTCTACAAAAATGATTCATTCTATCTATTATTTAAAATGCAATAACCACTCTTAAATCCAATATTATTAACCCTAATTACTTCAATTACACACCTCTAAAATAAAGAAAGTCAATCAATCAATCAATGAAATGAAAAGAGAGATATTTAATTAGCAATTTTGACATAATAGTATGACACTCATCTTTTTATTTACTATAAATTATTCTCTTAAGATTAGCTTACTTATTTGTTTCAAAGTGAATAAGACCTATCCTCAAATCAATCTCAACTACTAAAGAGATTGATTGATTGGCAGATTTTTAGAATGAACAAGTGATTACTTATTATTGATTGACAGATATTGATTGATTGATTTAATTTGTTGGTTCTAATTCTCATTTATACCTCTCTTTCAATTATACAATCTTATAGAGAGTTTAGATTAGACTATCATTCAATAATTATTAAAGGTCTTTTGCTTCATATTATTAGAACAACTTTAAAATACGCTCTCTAAATCTTATTTCACTAGCCCTGATATATTTATCTTAAATCTCCAATTTAGCTTTTCATAAATTTTAGCAAGTATAAATAATATAAGTAAATCATTTATAACTCCAATAATCAGAATAAGAATAGATTAAATTATAATTATCCCTTTTTGAAGCCAATAATTAATTAAACAGAAACTTCTTGATTTATTTTCACTTCATTATTAAACAGCATCACCACTTTATAAAAATCAATTACCAATCCTTTAAACTTCTGAATTTTTTGCTGTCTATTAATTACTGAAAGAACTTAAAAAATTGAGAGAAGTAAAGTGTTATTTCTCCCACTCAGAATGGTAAATAATACATTACTATAAATAACCCTAGTAATTAACCATTTCTTGGAAAAATAAAGAAATAGTTGAAAAGAATTAATTAGTTTCATACTTTTAAATATAAATAATATTAATAAAAATAATTATAATAATGCCACAATTTTACTTCCTGTTTCTTCTTTATTAATTTCACTTCTAATCTTAAATGGAGCATACTTTAATTTAAGATCAAGAATTATTAAAAAAGAAATAGTCTAAATAATAAATATAAGAAATACTTAAATACTACATAAATATAATATAAAAAATACTCAAATACTAGAACAAAAGAAAACATTGCTGTTTTTTGAGTGGTTAATAACAATAATAAAAAGCTATAACTTAAAATGGAACTATAATAAATAGAATAATTGTAATCGAGAGAAATAACAATTATTAAAAAGAATAATAATAATAATAACACTATTAACAAGAACCTAGCCTGAATTTAAAAATAGATGGTTAAATATGCTTGGCCATTTCTATACTATTATTTATAAGTCTAACTAAAATTATATAATATAATTATATTCTACTCTCCTACTGATATATGTTCATATTCGTTTTAGTAAAATTAATTATTCTTTACTTACTTACTTTCCTACCTACCTACCTATTTACTACTTACTTTTCATTTCATAATCTATATTTCTTTCCTTCCTTCATTCTATTTAACTTGATTCAAACATAATCATTCTTATTTTCAAATCCAAAAAATTGAAATCTCTCTAATTTTTAACTATGATTACTGTGAATAATGTTTTATTAATAAAATATAATTCTCAATTTTCTGTTCAAAAATATTTTTTTCTACTTTAAATTTGATTTATTATTTCCTAAAAAATATTGAAGTAGCATCGAATGATGCTATTTAGGGTATAAATGTTACATATTTAATAAAAAAATCAAAAAAATATATTTCAAGTCACATCTAACTTAATAAATTTGATGAGATGATATGAATAAATGAATTTATATTTTAAAATAGAAACTAATATATGAAATTATTGCAATGAGCAAAGTGGATTTTTTAGTTAAAATTTTGATATTTTTTATTAATTTATTAAAAGCAATATTAAACTATTAATAAATATATAAGTATTTTAAGTTAAAGCATAATTTATTGAATAATTATCTGTTAATAATAATAAGAATATTAGATTAAAACATAATATTAATAAATTATTTAACTATAAAAAGATATAATATAAGTTAATAAAAATTTTAGAACTTCGAAGCAAGTAAGCAATCAATCAATCAATGTAAGAATGTAGATTATAAATTATTTTAATATTATCATTTTATAATATACCTTTAAATTCATTTTTTACTTAAATTATTCTTTGCAACTGTAAATCTATTATTCCAATCTAAGCAAACATATTAATCAATACAAGGATTACCATACAAGCAACTACATCCCTCACCTCTTTTTTCACTTGATTTAGAACCTCCAAAAGCATTTTCATCTATTTTGTAAGCTTTTCTCTTACTTTCGGCAACATCATTTTTCAAAACAACGCACCAATATGTAGTACCTGCTTTTAAGTTTTCAAATATTTTATTTTTTCCTTAACCTTAGCTAAAGAAAGAAATTGATTCATCAGGTTTTCCTTCTTTTTCTGCAGTTAAGAAGAATTAATAACCCTTTTCATATGCGTATTCAAGTGCTAATTCATCATCAACTAATGCATAAGAAACATTACCATCTTTAATTGTAAAAGGCACAGTAGATGTCAACCCACCTGTATTTGTCTTTATATTTATTTTACCATTCTTTAATTTTTCTTATTCCTCCTTTATCTTTCTCTCCTCTGCTAGTTTAGCTTCTTTATATTATTTTTCAGCAAGCTCTAATGCTGCTTTTTCTTCATCTTCTTTCTTTTTCTTTTCTTCTTCTTCTTTCTTCCTCTTCTCCTCACCTATTCTTTTTTCTTCTTCTTCCTTTAATCTTTTCTCTTCTTCCTCTTTTTTAATTCTTTCTTCCTCTTCTAATCTCTACTATTCTTTTAACTTTTCTTCCTATAATTCCTTTTCTTCTTCTTCTTTTTTTTTAGCTGCTGCTGGATCTATTTTTTAGTTAGCTAAAGTTCCCTTTTATGCTCCTACTAATGGTTTGGTTACTACTCCTGGTTTAGTGGTAGTATTTGATGGTAATTTAGTGGCTATTGTGGATGTTGTTTTAACTGTTGTATTAATAGTAGCAGGTTTAGTTGTATTAGTAGCTAATAAAGGCTTTTATGTGCTTGTTTAAGCTGGTTTTGTAACTTATGTAGCTGCTGGTTTATTTAATGTTGTTGCAGCAGTTTTATTAGCTGCAGTAGATGCTGGTTTATTTGTTGTAGCAATTGGTTTTGAAGCTGTACTAGTACCTGTTTTGGTAGTTGTTTAAACAGCTGGCTTAGCACCTGTTTAAGATGCAGCAGGTTTATTTGTGGCTACTACTGGCTTTGGTGGCATTTAATATCTAAACTATTCTGATAGTATCTTAAATTTAATAAAAGGAAATTTATTATTTCTTTAAGTTCTTTGTTTAAAATAGTGGAAATTAAATAAGAACTTAAATCCTTGGCAGAATTTTATTATTATAGGATCATGAATGATCTAATTACTGATAAGGTAATCAATATCTACATGAGATTATAATTTTAAAGAATTTTAAAAATAAGAAGATTGAAATAAAAATGATAAATAATTAAAATATTTAAAATTATTAAATTAACATATGATAATATCAATCAAAAATTATCTCTTTAGTTAAAACTCCCCGCTAAAAACATTTCTAATTCAAGTTTTAGAAAATAAAATTTAACATTTAAAATTAATAGGGGCTCTTTATTAGTATTAATTACAGTTTAGATTGATTTAATTTATATTTTTTAAGGGAAAATATTTATTTTTGAATAAATAATTTATAAACTATAGTTTGAAGTTTAAAAAACTATTATGAAATGATAAAATTTGTAAATATAATATCCCAAAAATAAATATAAAGTATGGCTAGAAGAAATTAAAGATTAGTTAATTAAGGGATGTAAATTGAATTTGGTTTTAATTTAAAATACTGATAAATTATATGTAATTTACCATAGTTTTTGTTATAAGTATTAAATAAATTATGACTAATTGCTCTCTACACTTGTGTTTACAAAATATGATTTCAATTTTTATCAGAATAATTTATCTTTTCTTTCTCTAAATTTTAATTAGAAATTAAATCTTCTCATTTTTTGTGTATAAATTAGCAAAATATTAAAGCTTTCTCATTTAAAATTTTTTAAATATAGATTATTTATTGCAAAATCATTCAAGAAATATCTATATTTAAGAACATTTAATGCAAAACAAAATAAACAAGTTTAAATATTGTATTGAAAAATAATTATCATTTTTCTCAAGTATAATAAAAAATTATTTATTTAGAAGCTATTGTATTGTGAATTGAATAATTCTTAAATAATTATTATATTTTGATTTCTTTATTGTTTTCATATACTTTCTCTATTTTAATCTTGCATCATTTAATAATCTATTTTTATATTTACAGATTGATTTCAGGCGTAGTATTATTTAATTTTGGATACTTAAAGTTAATTAATTAAGAGATTATTTGGTAATATGTTCTCCTTATCTCTTTTTTGTTTCTGGAAATCTTCTATTTAATCATTTAAAGAAGAAAAAATATATATAAGGATTAAATTTAAATGTTTAACAATTTTGATAGATAGCAAACCTTTACTTCAAATTACTGTACAATTAATAAAAGTCTTTGTAAATTTTCACTTTTCCTATTTAGATATCTCAAATGGATAAAATTTTGCTTAAAAAATCTATAATTAGCAATTTTAAGATTTAAGAATAGAATTTTCTACAATGATTTCTTAATTACAATAATTCTTTAGCTATTTATTAATCTGAATATTAATTAGTTAAATTGTATTTATTTAACAAATATCCAGAGAAATTTACACTTTTAAAATCATCTAATGATTTGATTTAATGCATTTCTATTTTATTTCCTTTAGGTATGAAATTAATTACCTCAATATTAATCAAAAGGGCATTTGCATTGAACTTTTTGTAATACTATCATGTAAAATTTGATTATTTTTGATAAAATCTGGGATCAAAGAATTTTCTTAATTAGAATTTATCGTATGATATAAGGAATGATTATTCAGTTTTTCATTGTAGTGGCACACTGTCCAATCTAATTATATGGAAATACAAGAGAAATCATAACCAAAGTAATTTTTACTTAAGATTAAACAATTATAAGAGAGAATATAATAAAGATAAAGACCATTTTCATAATATTCAGCAATTATACAATATTCTATTCATAAAATAAAAAACTATTTTAGAAATGAACCAAAATTAGCTCTAATCATAAAATGATGGATTAATTCCTTTAGAATTTGAAAGAAGTAAAAGAAAAGGTGTCGATATCACTTGGCGCAATGTCACTTACACTGCCTCTACTAAGAAGTATCATCGTGAGATTTTAAAAGGTTTATCAGGTATCTGTAAACAAGGTGAAATGACAGCCATTATGGGTAGTTCAGGAGCTGGTAAGACTACCTTATTAAATATATTATGTTGTAGAGCAGAAAACACAGATTAAGTTAAACTTACAGGAGAAATCACAGCAAATGGATAACCATTTGATGCACGTTCATTCTCTAACTTTGCAGCTTATGTCATGCAAGAAGATCTTATTATGGAAACAATGACCGTTCTTGAAGCTCTTCGCTTTGCTGCCCACTTAAAAATGACTGGTACAGAAGAATAAAAGGAGGCCAAAGTTAAAGAAGTTCTCAAAATCATGCGTTTAGAAAAATGTTAGCATACTTTAATTGGTGGTATGCAAATAAAAGGTGTCACCAAGGGTGAAAAGAAGCGTACTTCTATTGCCTTTGAATTAGTTAGTGATCCTGATGTCATCTTCTTAGATGAACCTACTTCTGGTCTTGATTCATTCACAGCTTACAATGTCGTTGATGTTTTATAGTAATATGCTAAAGAATAAAATAAAACTATTATTTGCACTATCCATTAACCTTCCTCTGAAATATTTATGAAATTTGATCGTTTAATTCTTCTTGTTGATGGTAGATTCATCTATTAAGGTACTCGTGATAGAGTTATCCCCTATTTTGGCTCATTTGGATTTTAATGTCCTCATTTGAGTAATCCTGCAGATTATTTCATGAGTATTATGCATTCAGAATCTGAAGAAAACCGTAATAATTATAAAGTCTATTTTGAGCATTTTGATAAAGAATTAAAACCTTTAATTGAAAATGAAATTAATTAACATGGTACTAACTTAATTGTTCATAAATCCGCCTAAGCTCCATTCATGACCTAGCTCAGACTTCTTGTAAAACGTTGTTTCCTCAACATGAAACGTAGTCCTATGGAATTCCGTGCAAGAATTGTCTAATCCATTATTTTAGGTTTATTCACAGGTATAGTTTATTTAAGTTTGCCTGATCCTGAAGACAGTCCAGATGACTAGCGTACTGTTAACGATTATAATGGTGCTCTTTTCTTCTTAGCCTAAAATAATCACATGAATACCCTTTTCCCTATAGTTCTTTCTCTCCCTTAAGAAAGAGCGATCTTTTTAAAAGAAGAAAATTCAAAACTATACTCAGTTCCTGCTTATTTCTTTGCTAAATTGATAGTTGAAAGTATATTAGTCATACTCTGTCCAGTCATTTTTGGTTCAATTTCTTATTACATGATTGGCTTGCACGCTAACTTTGGTCACTTCTGCTTCTTCCTCCTAGCCAGTATTATTCAAAGTTTTGTAGGATAAGCTTAGGGTATGTTCTGTGGTTCATTATTCAGAAATGCTCAAACAGCTATTAATGTTACTCCTTTGATGATTCTTCCTTTCATGCTATTTGGTGGCTTCTATAAAAATTCAGAAGATATGCCAGCTTGGAACAGATGGATTCAATGGATTTCTAGTTATAGATATACCTTTGAGGCTTATGTCCGTAACAATTATGAAGGAAGTGCTTTCAATATTGATGTTATTGGCCAACTTAACTTAGATCTTGGTAAATGGTTGTGCATCATAGTACTAGTATGTTTATTCATAGCATTCTCAACAATATCTCTTCTACTACTTAAATACAACAAAAAGACTATGCAATGATTAAAATAAATGTTACTACAAATAAAATAAATTAAATTAAATTGGGAATTATAATAATAAAATCTATTCAAATAACTTTCGAGAAGTAATATGTAAATTTATTTCTATTTTTGTGAATAATAATTCTATAAAGCTTTAAAAATATTCAAACTTTTTTCATTTATTTCTATTTAAGCAGCTCCATCTTCTTATCTTCTTGAGAGAGCAGTAGTATAATTCTTTTGAGCTTATTTTGCATAAAAATTTATTAATTAATTGATACAATTTTTCTATTTGTATTTACTATAATTAAATTATACTGCACACCTTTTGGTAATTGCATGAATTTCCTTCTAATCTAAATTAATCGATTTAAATTATAATTTTGATAATCCATTTTTTTATCTATTATAAAGGAAATCAAGGGAAAGCAATATTTACTAATCTTTAAGACTATATACGCTGCACCTTTTTTATTGTCATATCTCTAAATGAATCAGTAAGAGTTTAGCTTTATCATTGGTATTGCTGTTCATAAATTTAAGTTTTGGCAACTATTTAAACGAATTTATAAAATAAAAAGATAAAACTTGTAAGATCTGTATAGAAGATGATAATGGTTTCATAAATATCATTATGAAACTTTTAGGATTGTTGCAACAACCTAAGCAAGCAGTTTACATTTTTTTATTTTTTTAATTAATTATGAACATATTCAGGTTTCTAATCCCAAAATTTACATAAGATTCTTACTTAATTTATCAAATTATAATTCAAGATTAACTATGACTTCATCTACTGAATAAATACTAAAAAGATTAGTAAAATACGTATTTTAACTGTTTTACACGAAAACTTTAGAATGTTTAATATTATAAATTCATTGTAGCAGATATGTTAAGTGCTTTCCTTTGCTTTCATTAATATATTTTTCATTTAGTTCTTGAATAGGGATTACATTCCTTGTTAAAATATGATTAGAGGATATTGATAAAGATCTTAAAGCTAAAATAAGTAGCAAAAAGAATTATTTGTGAAGGTCCAAATTCTAGAAGATTTAGTAAAATTTGCATTTTACACAGAAAATTAATCAAAAAGTTTTCTTTTTCTCTTTGAAAAGGAAGATTAATTAAATAGCTTGTAAGTATAAAAGAATGCATGCATTTAATTCTTTTGTAATGAGGTGATGTAATTTTATTATTCTGAAGAAATTTGATTAAAATTTATCTATTTCTGGAATAGCTGTAGATATTACTTTTCACAAGCATCATTATGTTAAGTGAATGATAAGCTCATAAATAAAGGTAAAAAAACTATGATGACACACAAGATAGTTAAAATACCTCTAAAATCTTTAGATTTATTCTTTTTTGAATCAAAATGTACTTACACACTACCCCAATAATATTTGAGAAGAATATTAGTGAACAAAATTTGAACAATATATAGTATTTTATTATAAAATTATTTATTGGTAGAATAGGGGAATAAAAGTAGAAGCATATGACTAAATCGAAATTAAGAATCAATGATGGCTAGTTAACAAAGAGATTAAGTTAATTACGTAATTACTGATTCATAAAAAAACTAATGCTTAATCCTATATTGATTTTCTTTATTATTATTAAGAAATTAAGAAATTTCATTTCATGATCTATTTTTGTTACATAATTTATTTCCTTTACTTTATTTTTAATTTTTTAAGAGATGCAAATTTATTAATAAATTTCTAAATGAATGCAAAAAAAAATTAGTCCGCTGAAATTTTAATAATTTACTGTAATTGCTTTATGTAAAAATTAAGAGTATTTGATAAAGTCTGAAGTCTAATGATGCTTTTCTTGCTTTTTCATTAGATTTTATCATATGATAAACAGATTGATTATATAAAATATATAAATCTTGGATTATTAAATGGCTTTCAAGGCATAACTTCAGTAAAATAATATTTACTTTAATAAGACAATTCTAATAAATCAAATTCATTCATTTCTAAAAAACTTCTTTCTTAAATCATCTTATTGCTAAGTTTAGAATAAATGCAAGCTAATAGCTCTTAAAATAATGGCTAAGTTGCCATAGATTTATCTTAAAAAAAGAAAGGTGTCGATATTACTTGGAGAAATGTTACATACACTGCTCAAACTAAAAAATATCAACGTGATATCTTAAAAGGATTATCAGGTATTTGCAAGTCTGGAGAAATGACAGCCATTATGGGTAGTTCAGGAGCTGGTAAGACTACATTATTAAATATATTATGTTGCAGAGCAGGAAATACAGCTGAAGTTAAGCTAACAGGAGATATTACTGCTAATGGATAGTCTTTTGATGGTTAGTCATTTTCTAATTTTGCTGCCTATGTTATGCAAGAAGATCTTATTATGGAGACTATGACTGTTCGTGAATCTCTTCAATTTGCTGCAAACTTAAAAATGACTGGCTCTTAAGAACAAAAGGATGCTAAAGTTTAGGAAGTTCTTAAAATTATGCGTTTAGAAAAATGTTAGAATACTTTAATTGGTGGTATGACAGTTAAAGGTATCACTAAGGGTGAAAAGAAGCGTACTTCTATTGCCTTTGAATTAGTTAGTGACCCTGATGTCATTTTCTTAGATGAACCTACTTCTGGTCTCGATTCTTTCACAGCTTACAATGTTGTTGATGTTTTATAATAATATGCTAAAGAATAAAATAAAACTATTATTTGCACTATCCATTAACCTTCCTCTGAAATTTTTATGAAATTCGATCGTTTAATTCTTCTTGTTGATGGTAAATTCATCTATTAAGGTAATCGTGATAGAGTTATCGCTTATTTCGGCTCTTTTGGATTTTAATGTCCTCATTTGAGTAATCCTGCAGATTATTTCATGAGTATTATGCATGCTGAATCTGAAGAAAACCGTAATAATTATAAAGTCTATTTTGAGAATTTTAATAAAGAATTAAAACCTTTAATTGATTAAGAAATTAGTAATCATTAATAAGACTAAATTGTGCATAAATCGGCATAAGCTCCTTACTTTGTTTAATTAAATTAACTTACTAAACGTTCATTCTTAAATCTTAAGCGTAATCCCCTTCTCGCTCGTTCTAGAATAATTTAGGCTATAATCCTTGGTTTATTCACAGGTATTGTTTACTCAAAATTACCCGATCCTGAAACTCATAAAGATGATCAAAGAGCTATTAATGATTATAATGGTGCTCTTTTCTTCTTAGCTATGGTTATGCATATGAATTCCATGTTACCTATTGTTCTTACAATTCCAACTGAGAGACCTGTATTTTTAAAGGAGGAAAATGCTAAAATGTATGCAGTTTCAGCTTATTTCTTCTCAAAATTAATTGTAGAAAGCATGATGGTTGTTTTTCTTCCCATATTATTTGGTAGTATTTGCTATTATATGATCGGCTTACATTCGAACTTCGGCCACTTCTTATTCTTCCTTTTAACCAGTATTATTCAAAGTTTTGTTGGCAATGCTCAAGGTATGTTCTGCGGTTCTCTCTTCAAAGATCCTAACACTGCTATTAATATTACTCCATTGATGATTATGCCTTTCATGTTATTTGGAGGTTTCTATAAGAATTCTGACGATATGCCCGCTTGGAACAGATGGATTTAATGGCTCTCTAATTACAGATACACTTTTGAAGCTTATCTTCGTAACAATTATGAAGGTAGTCCTTTCACTATCGATCCAGTAGAATAACTCAATTTAAATGTTGGTAAGTGGACCAGTCTTTTGATTCTCTTCTGTTTGTTTATTGGCTTCTAAGTCTTGTCTCTTCTTTTACTTAAGTTCAATAAGAAGCGTATGCAATGAGCAATCGATAAGTACTTTTATTTCAATAATCAATTAGACTAAGAGATAAAATCTCTAAAGTAAAATAGAATAGAGGATGATCCTTTAAATAAATCTTTTATTTTAAAATTATATCTTAAAACTATATTAAAATATTGCATAATTAAGATATTTATTAATAATAGCTTAATTTGTATTTCTATATTAGCAAATGTATTTATTTTAATCTTTACTTTTATTAACCTTAGTTTTTTCTATCCAAATTTGTTTATCCTAAATATGAAAATCTACGAATTTTCTCCTTCTAATTCCATCTATCAGTTTAATATCTATCAATCTAAAAATTTATCTATTTTAATTGTCTTAGTTTCTTCTAGAATAAAGTTTTGAAATTTACTTAAAAATAACCATTTAATTCTGCTTTTTGCATGGAATCATTATGATAAAAAATGTTTTATAAATTTTATTGGTCAGCGCAGATATTTATATAGAAGCTATAATAGAATTTCTATTAAAGTCAGATCTAAAAAATGGAATAGCAAATAGTTGAAATACTACGTTTTATTCTTAAAATTGATCAGATTTATTTTAATTAGTATGAGTAATAAAATTAATTATTTTGTAACAAAAATATATGATACTTGTAAGATATTGATGAGATTTATGTAAGATTAGTAGCACCTTTTAAATAATAAAGGGAACTATTAATGAAATTAATTAAAAATGAATAAACTCAAGATCTTATCTTAAATTAGAAATTTAGAACTCTCTAGGCTAATTCTTTTTTCCAAAATTAGTAGAAAAACATATACAAATTTATTAACATTGCAATTATTTATGTGCAACCAATTCTTCCAGATTAATTTATTTTAATTTCCCCAATTATTAACGCCAAAATTTATTAGTTTGCTATTAAATTAAAAATTAAGTATTGTAAATCAATTAATACTTCTTGTAAAATCTGACATTCATTAATAAGATTGAATCAAATATAATTAAAGTATGGCTCATATTAATATTTCTATCACATCATTTATATACTAAGTGATGAATACCTTAATAACTCCAAAAAGATTAAAACACAATAAAATAACTAAAGAAATAAAATCCTAAAAAAAAGATGAAGACTAACTAACAACCTACAGATATTAATTAAATCGATGGTTAATTTAAAGTAATTACCAATTAAGTCAATAAACAAAAGAGAGGTGTTGATATTATATGGAAAAATGTTACTTACACAGCCACTTCCTAAAAATATCATCGTGAAATCTTGAAAGGTTTATCTGGTGTTTGCAAGTAAGGAGAATTAACTGCTATCATGGGTAGTTCGGGTGCTGGTAAAACTACCTTACTAAATATCTTATGTTGTAGATCAGGTAATACTAGTGAAGTTAAATTAACCGGTGATATCACTGCTAATGGACATAGTTATAACCCCACCACTTTTTCCCACTTTGCTGCTTATGTTATGCAAGAAGATATTGTCATGGAAACTATGACCGTCAAAGAGGCTCTTATGTTTACTGCTAATTTAAAAATGAGTGCATCAGATTAAGAAAAAATTGAAAAGGTTAATGAAGTCATTAAAATCATGCGTTTAGAAAAATGTTAAAATTCTCTGATTGGAGGATATGAATTTAAAGGTATCACTAAAGGAGAAAAGAAGCGTACTTCTATAGCTTTAGAATTAGTAAGTGATCCTGATGTTATCTTCTTAGATGAACCTACTTCTGGTCTTGATTCATTCACAGCTTACAATGTTATTGATGTCTTATAGTAGTATGCTAAAGAATAAAATAAAACAATTATATGTACTATCCACTAACCTTCTTCTGAAATTTTTATGAAATTTGATCGCTTAATACTTCTTGTTGATGGTAAATTTATCTATTAAGGACCTCGTGATAAAGTCATTTAGTATTTTGGATCATTTGGATTCTAATGTCCTCATTTGAGTAACCCTGCTGATTATTTCATGAGTATTATGCATGCTGAATCTGAATAAAACCGTAATAATTATAAAGTCTATTTTGAATATTTTGAAAAAGAATTAAAACCTTAAATTGATGTAGACATAAATGAGCAATAAAGTGAATTACGAGAAAAAAATAAATCCAATTAGGCTTCATTTTCTACACAGGTTCAAGTTTTAACACGCCGTTCATTCTTAAATCTTAAAAGAAATCCTATGCTTTTTAAGGCTAGAATTCTTCAATCAATTATCCTGGGTTTATTTATTGGTATAGTTTATTCAAGCTTACCTGAACCTGAGGATCATAGGGATGACTAGCGTTTATTGAATGATTATAATGGAGCTCTTTTCTTTTTAGCTTAAAACTGCCACATGAACTCTCTACTACCAATTGTCCTTTCCGTTCCTTTGGAAAGAACTGTTTTCTTAAAAGAATAAAATTAAAAAATGTATGGTGTATTACCATATTTCATATCAAAATTAGTAGTTGAAGCTCTGATGGTAATAATTTGTCCTTTAATTTTATGTGGAATTAGCTATTATATGATTGGTCTCCATGCCAACTTTGGAAACTTTTGCTTCTTTATGCTTGCTAGTTTTGTTTAAAGTTTTGTAGGAAATGCGTAAGGTATGTTCATTGGATCATTATTTAAAAGTCCTTAGACTGCAATTGATGTTGCACCGATGATTATTATTCCTTTTTATCTTTTTGGTGGTCTTTTTAAAAATGTTCGCGATTTTCCTGACTGGAATTCATGGATCTAATGGATTACAAGTTATAGATATACTTTCGAAGCTTATGTTGTTAATAACTATGAGGATACTCCTTTCATAATGGATCCCGTTGAGCAATTAGGTTTCGATCTTGGAAAATGGAAATGTCTATTGATTCTTATTGGTCTCGCATTATTTTTCTAAATAGCCTCTTACTTCCTTATTAGATCTAACAGAAAGTCTTTGTAATGATCTAAATTCCTTAATGGATAATTAAATTACATCTAAAATATAATAATTTCTTAATAGTAATTAGGATAAATAATAAATTTTCATTTAAAAATAATCTAATCATTTTATAATATTAATGTATTTTTATTTCTTTTAAATGAATAAACTGTAATACTTTTAATACCTTATATCAAAAACTCTACTCTTATATTAGTTTTAAATCCTCATATTTTATTCAAATGAATTTCTAGAAAAAGAAACAATTAATTTATAGAATAAAAAACATTTTTAAAAAAATAAAATAGTTAATAATTTAATTTTACTTAAGCCAAATTTATTGAAATACTTTTATCCTTTTAATTAATTGTATTAATAATTAGTTCATTTGTTCAATAATTTGATATTTTGCATTTATTTACTTATCATATGCTATTTTCTGGTTAATTCTGTTTTTATAATAAACTTACCTATCATGAAAGATGCTTGTTTTCAGAGAAACATAATGAATTTTGTTTGTAAATTATTTCATGTTCTTAAATTTACTTTAAAAAAGAATGATTTAATCTTCAATAACACATTTTTAATTAAATATGGAAATTTTCTATTTTGATTTCACTTGAATGATTGGTTTTTAAACTGAGAAGAAATTTATTTTCTTTATTAAATAGAGTCAATTTTTAAATATTTTAAAAAGTATTTATTAATTACAATCTTTAATAAAAATTAAAATTTATGGAAAAGAAAATAGAGAAAGGCCAAAATATATTAACAAATTGTGAAATGAGTTGAATGAAGGATTTTTAAGAAAAATAAGAAGATATTAGATATTTTTTAAAATTTCATTTAATTTAAAGAAGCTTATTATTTTTATAATTTAATTATAATTCTTTTTCTGGAAAAGTTCTAAATAATAACTTTACACTTCCTAAAATTAGTATATCAGTATAACTCATTCCGCTTCTCCCTCTAAAAATAAGAATGATTAATTTTAAATGTATACTATTGTAAGTATTAAACAAAATTTATTTATATACGTAATTCAAACAACTGTAAAATTAATAAAAGGAACAATAAAAGAATAAAGACTTAACAGTTTAAAACTAACTTTATAATCATATTTAAATCTAGAAACTATCAAATAAGGCATTCATTCCATAATTAGTTAATATATCATGTATTATTATTAACTTTCGAGTTCTTAACTCTGTAACTTTTATTCTAGATTAACTAAATTTTAAAATTTAATCTTACTATTGTATTTTAAAATAATTAAAATAAAGATGTGTTTTATAAAATAGATGCTAAAAAACAAATTTATCTAATCAAGTCGATTATAAATAGTCTATAAGAAGTTAATAAACTAAAATTGTAAATGAAAAAATTCTCTCATATCCTTTAAAACCCATTCCATTCATATTAATAAATTAATTAATCTCAAAATATAATTAAAAGACAAGAAGGCACTAATAAAAATGATAGGTATCTAACAGAGAGATATAATTACTTAAAACGAAGATAACGTTAATATTATAATAAATCAAAAAGATACAAAGAGAGGTGTCGATGTTTATTGGAACAATGTTACATATACTGCCTCTACAAAAGATTATAGCCGTGAAATTTTGAAAGGTATTTCAGGTATATGTAAACAAGGCTAACTCACTGCTATTATGGGTAGTTCTGGAGCTGGTAAAACTACTTTGTTAAATATACTGTGCTGTAGAGCAGAAAATACTGCTGAAGTTAAGCTAACTGGTGATATCACGGCTAATGGAAATAAATATGATTCTCTTTCCTTCTCTAATTTTGCTGCATATGTCATGCAAGAAGATATCTTGATGGAGACAATGACTGTTCGAGAAGCTCTTCAATTTACTGCTGACCTAAAAATGAATGGTACTTAAAAAGAAAAAAATTCTAAAGTAAATGAAGTAATTAAAATCATGCGTTTATAGAAATGCCAAAATTCACTAATTGGAGGATAAGAATTTAAAGGTATAACAAAAGGAGAAAAGAAAAGAACTTCAATAGCTGTGGAGTTAGTCAGTGACCCAGATGTTATCCTATTAGATGAGCCCACAAGTGGCCTAGATTCCTTCACAGCATATAATGTAGTAGATTTCTTACAAAAATATGCAAAAGAAGAAAATAAAACCATTATTTGCACTATTCATTAACCTTCTTCAGAAATATTTATGAAGTTTGATAGGTTGATGCTTCTAGTTGACGGAAGATTCATCTATTAAGGTCCTTGTAGCAAATCTATAGAATATTTTAGTAGCTTTGGATTCGCATGCCCCCATCTTAGCAACCCAGCTGATTATTTCATGAGTATTATGCATTCTGAATCTGAAAAAAACCGTAATAACTATCAAAAATACTTTGAAAATTACAATATAAAATTAAAACCTTAGATAGAAATCGAAATTAATGAAAAATAAACTGAGTTAAGATTACACACTACTTCTTAGAGCTCTTTCTTTACATAATTAAAGGTGCTCATAGTTCGTTAATTCTTGAATCTTAAAAGAAATCCCATGCTTTTTAACTCTAGAATTATATAATCAGTCATTCTTGGAATATTAATTGGCATAATTTATGTAACTCTTCCTGATCCTGAGGATCATAGAGATGATCAACGTCTTATAAATGATATTAATGGTGTTCTTTTCTTTTTAGCTCAAAACAACCATATAAATTCAATGTTACCTATCATCCTCTCTATTCCTATGGAAAGAACTATTTTCTTAAAAGAACAAAACTAAAAAATGTATAATGTCTTACCTTATTTTTTATCCAAACTAATAGTTGAAAGTTTAATGGTAATTCTTTGCCCTTTAATTTTATGTAGCATTTGCTACTATATGATAGGCCTTCATGCTAATTTTGGTCATTTTTGTTTCTTTCTTTTGACTAGTTTTCTCCAAAGTTTCGTTGGACATTCTTAAGGAATGCTAGTAGGAGCAATGTTTAATAGTCCATAAACTGCTATGATATTTGCTCCGATGTTTATTATTCCTTTATAACTGTTTGGAGGGCTTTACAAAAATTCTAAAGATTATGCAGATTGGAATGGATGGCTTTAGTGGTTAACAAGCTACAGATACACTTTCGAAGCTTATGCAATTAATAATTATGAAGGAAGTCCATTTATTTTAGATCCTGTTTCTTAGCTTAATTTTCATGTTGGAAAGTGGACATGTCTTGCATATCTCGTAGCATTATTCGTAGGATTTGAATTGATTACTTATCTTATTATAAGAAATAATAGAAAAAGTTTATAATGAAATAGTATATATACCACTTTTAAAATTTGAATAGATACTCTTAATAATGTTTAAAGGTTTAAAAACTAACTTTATTATATAAATAATTTCATAACTATTTTGTAAATATATATTTAACTTGATCTATTTGATTGGAAATAGAATTAGGTTTTTAAATTATATTTTATTAAAATTTATAAAATCATTAATTAGTTATCTACAATAAAATTTCCTTTCAAAATAAAAATATCATTACTTTTTTAAATAAAATTCATTATCCATTTTAATTTTGATAATAGTAAATATTAAAATTAACAAATTTTAAAAGAACAAATCTACAAATATGAAAGAGATTTTAATAATTTTGTGAGTTAGACCCTTTATTAATTTATTTGGTTAGACTTTAATAATAAAATGAAAAAAAAGCGAAAAACATTTAAGAGATGCTTTTACATTTTAAATTAATGAATTTTTAATAATTGATTCATTTAAATTTTGACTTTTATTATCAAAATATATCTAAAATAATTATTTACCTTATTGTAATTCTGAATTATTTATTTTTTTTTATTAAAATACCTTTCTTAATAAATAATTTTATTGTGAAGGATATTTTCTATCTTTCTAAATTCATCTAGGTAATAATAATTTTAATAAAAATTAAATTTTAATTTTTACATTAAATATTGGAATAAATAAACTTAATTTGCATAATGTTTAATAAGTAAAGAGTTCAAATAACAATAAATTTATAATCTTTTAAAGAAATTAATTAAAGATTAATGATTTAAGTTAAAATAAAAAATTAAAACTTTCAATAATAATTTCATAAATTTAATTTGAATTTATATTATTGATGAAAATCATAGAAGATTTAGATTAATTGAAAATAACGTCAAATGAAAGGGATTAGAAGCAAGATAAGTTGAGTAGGAATTTAATTCAGAAAAAGATAATATAATCCTATTAAGATATTTGTTTTTCTATCTTATTTAATAAAGTAAGATTCAACCTCACTTCTCTAAAAAATTAATTCAATAGTGACTAATTTACTGCTTAATTTAAATGTATCTTATGTATTATTTTCATTGTTTATTAAAACTATTTAATTATCATCATATACGGTAGGATTACATCATAAATCTCTTAGATCATTATTTATTTATTTATAATCCTTATCTATCTTATTTTATGATCTCTCTCGTTAAACAAAACCAATTAAATTTAGAGGAAATATTAATTTATATATATATTAGATTAAAAAACAATATGATTATGATATTATTTAATTTTATTATTTGCTAAAGTACAGCTACTTCTCTAAAACTATAGTTTGATGTAAGCTATTATAACTTTAATACATAAGAATAAAAGATTAATAAGAAAATCAAAAATAAATATTCTGCAAGTGTATATACTTGAATAATAAAAATAACTATCAAGCATTTGAAAATAGATTAGACCAGCTAACTCCATAAAGTTGCTTTTGCAAACTAGAAAGATTTAATTTACGTTTAACTTATCAAATATATTAAAGAGTTATTGGCTAATGATTTATAATTTAAATATGTGTAGAACTAAAGGTAAAAGCAAAAAAAATTAATTAATAAAAAATTATATAAATTACTAAAAAAATATAAAAATGAAAACTCTCTAAAGTATTTCTAATGATATCTTAAGTGAATCTGTTATTACATTTGATAACCTCACATTTGAGCTTACTAATCAAAAGAATTTTTCTAAGTAGGGAATCAATAAAAGGACTATCTTAAAGAATATTTAAGGAAATTTTCCAAGGGGATTAAATGCAATATTAGGTTCTTCTGGAGCTGGGAAAACAACTCTATTAAACATTCTTGCAAAGAGAATAGAGTAAAGATTTTTAATTTTAAAATAAGTGAATTTGAGATGTAAACTAATACTATTTTAATATATACAGAAATAGCAAAAATGCTGAACTAAAAGGAAAAATAATGATAAACAACCATGAATACAGCACAAATGATTTTAGTAAATTTGCAGGTTATGTAATGCAAGATGATCTATTACTAGCTAATTTAACTGTTAGAGAATATATAAAATTTGCAGCTGATTTGAGGTTAGATATGACAGAGGAGAAAAGAATAGAAAAGACTCAATCTATTATCAAGCTTCTTTAGCTTGAAAGATGCTAGAACTCTCTTATTGGTAGCGAGATAGTAAAAGGGATTTCAGGTAATACAAATTCTATGACTCATGAATATTTTAATTTACCTCTACTTAGTCACACTTTGATTTATTATTCCATTTAAATTTTTATAAAATTACAAATGGAAAAATTTTAATCAAAATTGAGTAACACTCAGTGGAACCTAATTTTTTAATCATTTGACTATTCTTTTTGCCAATAATTAAAATAGTATCTCTTCTCCATCACATTTTAAATAAGATATAAGCAAACTGGTTTGTTACAGAAAAATAAATTTCTTTTATATTTCAAAATTAATTACCATTTTTTGTATCTAAACTTTAATAGAATTCAATCCACCTAAAAAAATTCTCACATAGAATAGATTTATGAATTAGATTTTTATAAATAAACAAGATTTATTACCATAAAAAATTTAATTTTAGGTAGAAAATTAATATAGAAATATCTAATCATAATTTACAATTCTACTAAATAACGCACTATTTTACAATTTGGTAGAATGAAAAAATCAAAATAAATTAAAGATACATTACTATTCTTATTTTTAATAACGCAAAAATTATGTTAAATATAATATATTAGGTGGTGAGAGAAAAAGAGTTTCTATAGGTTTGGAACTTATTGGAGAACCTAGAGTTCTTTTTTTAGATGAGCCAACAAGCGGACTTGATTCATTTACAGCTTATAAAGTAATGTAAATTCTGAAAAATATTGCCTAGAAGAAGAACAATACTATCATTTTCACTATACATTAACCTTCTTCGGATATATGGAATCTGTTTGACAAAGTATTCTTTTTAGTTGAAGGCCAATTTATTTATTAAGGTCAGAGAGAAAATGTAATTGACTATTTCAGTTAAATCGGATTCTAATGTCCTATCCACAACAATCCTCCTGACTATATCATGAGAATTATTTCTCTATACCCTTCAAAATATGAAGAAATGTGGAAATATTTCTAAGAATATTAATAAACTCATGACTTTGGAACAAAATGTATAGCCAGCAAAGAATTAATAATTCCAACTTAATTTACACAAACTGAAATTAAAATTATAAATACTGAATTTGATGAAGAAACTCACTTGAAAAATAATTAATTAAGCAACTTACCAAAATCTTTGGTTACTAAAAGCTTTTTTGAAATGACAAGAATATTAATCAATAGATAGCTTTTGAATCTGAAAAGACATAAAATTATGATTCGAGCTCGTTCTTTTTAAGTCTTAATAATGGGTTTATTCAACGTTCTCCTCTTCTACAAAATAAATAGTGATTTTAACTATTTAGAGGGTACTTTATAAAGAGCTACAGTACTATACTTATACCCACTTGGAATGCTTTTCTAAAGTATTAATCCTCAAGTCATTTCATTCACTGCTGATAGACCTGTATTCTTAAAGGAACAAGGCGCTGGAATGTATACTACTATAAGTTATTTTACTTCAAAAGTTATTCCTGAATTATTTTCTTGTTCCATTTTTGGATTAGTATTTGGTTCTATTTTTTATTTTGCAGTCGGGCTTCGAGAAGATCCTCAATACTTTTTCTTCTTTATCTTAATCCTTGTACTGATTAGTAATATTGGAAATGCAATGGGTTTATTGTTTGGATCTGTTTTTAGATCACCAAAGCTTGCTATTTCTCTCACAACAATTTTTGTAGTTCCTTATTTACTCTTTGGTGGATTAATAAAGAATAGAGCAGATTACCCTAAATGGATAGGATGGTTTGAATATCTTAACCCTACATATTATGCCTGGACTGCTCTTGCTCATAATGAATTTGATGGACTTCCTTATAAATATGATGCTTTAAAGATTTTTAACCTTGATTTAGAAAAATGGAAAAGTGTTGGAATTCTTGTAGTACTTTATTTTAGTTACCTCCTCCTTGCCTATTTGTTTTTAATTAGACACACTAAGAAGAAACTCTAATGAAATATGATAAAATATCATTCTTAGAGTATTTTTGAAAAATAATTTTTAAAATCTAACAAATGAAAATCTTCTAAATTTATTAGAAATGTAAAATAAACTAAAGATTTTCCATTTCATTTTGCCTATATTCAAGCAATTATTTATAAAATAATAAATTAAATTAATTTAAAATCTAAATCTTACTGGCTTTTATCAAATATAATGGACTAATTATGCTAATAAATTATCATTAATTATTAATTCAGTATTCAATTATTAATTAATTAATAAATCCAGTCATTATTTATAACTTACATATTAATTCCTTCTTCTCCTTTAACCTTAAGCTTATATTTGCAAGATCAATCAAATTTATATTATTAATAATTTATTTAGTAAATAATATCACAATCATCATAAAAAATTAGAATTTAACATAAAAATGAAAGCCCAAAATAGTTTCAAATTTTTGATTTTACTTAGTATAATACAAGGTATATCTATTGGTTAATTATGTTAATCAGTTTCTAATCAAGAAACATGCTAAAATAAAGCTGATTGTGAATGGACGGTTAATACAAATTAAAATAAATGTGTAGATTAGGATTTATAATGCTCTTCTCTCACTGGATCTTAATGTACAGATGTTTGCAAGCTTATAAATTCAAAAGGTACCTGTACACAAATAAAAAACCTAGGATGTACATCCCTAGCAAGCGATCAATGTAACCAAAATACTAAATGTGTTATTGATAACACTTAAAAGTGTGTTGATAGAGATTATAAATGTAATATGAATGATAGAAATACTTGCTTAAGCTAATAGGGCATTTGCTTTTGGTAAGAAGAAGCAGCAGGTGAATGCGTTAATGCAATTTCTTGTTCAGGAAAAACTTAATCTAATTGTAATACCTATTCATCTAATTGCCAATGGAATATTGGAGGGATATGCACAGATAAGAATGTCGTTATTAATGTCTCAACATCTTAATATGTAATTAAGTTTGCTATGATGATTTTTGCATCTATTATTGTTATAACCTTTTGATTACTGATTTTCCTTTCAATTAATGATGAAATTAAATTGAGGTGATTTGTAATTAGAAATATTAGTAACTAAATATCTCTCTTTTATTAATTTATTTTGTAAATAAACCTTATTTATTCTTCTCTTCTTATATATTTTCATAATAGTCCTTTATCACTTTCTAACCTCTACTCCAATTAGTAAAGATTCTTCCATTCTCACTCTTTCAGTCTCCAAATTTTTTGGTTATAATCAATTTATTGATTTTTTAAATAATTGATATTTAAATCTTATCTAATATTAATAATTAAGATCTCTAAAATTATTTTTTAAAAATATAATTTTTAAATTATTAATTGATATTCCAATCATTTAAAAACAAACAAACAAAATATAAATAAAATAAATTAATTTGAAAAATAAATTAATATGAAAAAGGAATAAAAAAAATAATATTCTAGAAATTTTCCAATAAAGTAATAGAGTTAAAAAAAATACTATTCTTTCAATTTTTTAATAAGGAGAGTGATGCGAGCTCCTACATTAAAACAATCACTATCTATTGGCTTTTGTTTTTCTTATGTCTGATTCTAAAATAAAATTTAAAAATTCTTTTACATAAGATCAGCAGTTTTAGGCTAAAAATTATTTTATTATAAATTATGTTTTCTGAGAGAGTTTTGTAAGATATTTGATTTTGAAGGATATTTAATCCAAAGTTATATTATGACTTTTATATTTTTTGATTCAAAGGCTAGTTATTAAATTTGTATAATAACATTAGTTTGAAATTAGAATACTCTATGGTATAAATACAGGGTAGTGGATATATAAAAAAGGAATTTCTCTAATAATATTAATACTCTATTCTCCAATTTACTATATCCTTCACATTATATACTATAGACTAAAATTAATAGAAAATATATGAACTTTTTTATCTTGCTCACAGCTTTATAAAAAAGATTAATTTTTTGTTACAAATTTTTAAAAATTTGTGATTTAATTAATCAAATTCTGGTTATTTTGCTAATTATATTTTGTTATAATTGTAAAATAAGTTAAGATTGGTAGTAACGTTAATTTTTCATTTGGATATTTTTAGTAATTCATTATTGGTAATATTTAAAGAAATTAAATAATTTGAATTGTGTAGTATTACATTAGTGATTGTGATAAATTAATTAATTAGTGATCACATATTGGTAAATCAAAAATAAAAAAATTTACTATAGAAATCATTACAAAACCTTTAATAAACAATCAAATAAAATATTTAATTTAAACACACTTTTTAATAGATCTCTAAATCTTAGAGCATTTTAGTAATTTAATAATATTAAATAAAATTTCAAAATTCTTAAAATAAAATTATCAATAAAGAAATGAACTACTTAGACACATAATAGACATTTATATCTTTTGAAAATTTAAAATATGAAATCATATAAAATTAAAAAAAATCTAAGGATATCCTCGCCTAAGTAAAACCTCGCGTAATTCTTAACAACATCACGGGGTGCTTTAAGCCTGGTTTAAATGCTATTCTAGGTTCATCTGGTGCAGGAAAAACTTCTTTCTTGAATATTTTAGCTAGGAGAATTCCGTAAAAATATTTTATACTTATCAATATTTTAAAATTAATTGATTCATTTTTAAATAATATATAGATAAAATGACAAAAAAGTAATCCTTAGTGGAAATTAAAAGGTGAATAGTTTAGATTATAGTGCAAAGGATTTTGGCAGATTTGCTGGCTATGTAATGCAAGATGATTTACTTTTACCAAATCTGACTGTAAAGGAATATTTTACATTTGCAGCCGACATTCGCCTTTCCCTCCCAAAAAATGAGAAATATAGTAGAGTTGTAAGTATCCTTAAATTGCTAAGATTGGAAAATTGTCAAAATACAATGATTGGAGACTCTTAATAAAAAGGAATTTCTGGTAATTATTTCCATTCAATTTATTTTTATTGATTAAAAGTATTTTATTAATGAGAAGTTGTGTGATTTTTATTAATTAAAATATACTCCTATTTTCAAAAAAGGCGGTGAAAGAAAAAGATGTTCAATCGGTATTGAATTAATAGGAGAGCCATAGGTACTTTTCTTAGATGAACCTACAAGCGGATTAGATTCATTTACTGCTTATAAACTGATGTGGGTGCTCAAAGAATTAGCAGAAAAACAACAACGCACAATAATCTTTACAATCCATTAGCCTTCCACAGATATCTGGTAGATGTTTGACAAAGTGCTTCTTTTAGTGGAAGGCTAACTAATATATTAAGGTCCTTCAAGTGAATCTATTAATTATTTTAGTTAGATTGGACATGAATGTCCTAAACACAGTAATCCTGCCGATTATTTTATGTAAATAATGAGTAGTTAATCTACCTAATCCTATTAACGTTTATGGGAATCTTACAAAAGTATTTAACATCCTCAAATCGTTAATGAAATCTCTATGGCAACCTAAACTCTATAACAAAATAATTAAGGTCTACCAAATTCTATGCAAAAGGTTTCTATTTTTTCAGAAATAGGTACCTTATTGGGAAGATAAATTTTAAATTTGAAAAGACATCGTTTGATGATTCGAACTCGTTTGATTTAAGTAATTTCAAATGGGTTGATAACTGGAGCTATTTATTGGTAACTAAGTAGAAATGATGAAAGTATGTAGGATGCTCTTCAAATTGCGAATTGCTTGTATTTATTATCTCTTGGTATTTTCTATCAAAGTATGAATCCTTAAGTGCTTAGTTTTACACAAGAAAGACCAGTTTTCTTAAAAGAATAATCATCTTAAATGTATTCTACTTTTCCTTATTTTGTATCTAAACTAATTCCTGAATTATTTTCTTGCAGTATATTTGCTATCTTAATGACTCTTATTGTTTATTGGATGATTGGATTCACAAATGAAGCTGAAAAAGTATTATTTTTTATGTTCACTTTCATTTTAACAACTAATGTTGGAAATGTCACAGGTCTTCTGGCAGGCTCAATTTTTAAATCATCAAGTGTTTCTGTACCTTTTGCTTCTACTTTTGTTCTTCCCCTCTTCCTTTTTGGTGGTGTATTCAAAAATAGAAGCACTTACCCAGTGTGGATAGGGTGGATTGAATATATAAATCCTTCATATTATGCTTTCACAGCCCTTGCATAAAACGAGTTTTAAAACACTACATTTATTCATAACCCCCTAGCTTTGTATCATTTAGATTTTGGAAAATGGAATAGTATTATAATGCTTGTAGTTCTATATTTTTCCTTTGCATCTATAGCATTTCTATGTTTAAGAAGGCACTGTTAAAAGTTATAATGAATAACCTTAAAAAAATTCCCCTCTCACTAAATTTATTCAACTATTTCATTTGTAAAAAGTAATCTTATATGTATCTATTTTATCATTTTTGTGTATTATTTCTTTAACTACCTTTATATAAATATTCATATATACAATTTCATAACTCAATTTTGAAATCTTCAAATAATCTTAATTTCCTTTTTCTTACATTTGATATCTTAAGATATGACTAAAATCAAATATTCTAATATCAAATCCTTATTTTTCTTGATAATTCTTTTTCTGAAATTCACTAATTTTTTCCTTGTTTTTTCAATTAAAAGATTCATGAATTAATTGATATCTTTTGATAAGTAATTAACATTTCTAAATAAAATTTAAGTAAGTGAGTGATCAAATAAAATACTTTTAATTCAATATTTTTTGAAATATAAAATAATAAAAATATTTTTTTCTTATTTATTTTATCTACTTTATATAAAATAAATTGAGGCATTCAATTAAAAATTTTAATCATAGATAATCTTAGTATAAAATGGAATCTAGTACAATCAAGTCTGTATGAATCATTCATTCGTAATAAAGCTTACCTAAAAATAACATTTTTATAAATAATTTTTGAAAACTTATTTTACCTTAATAATGAAAATAAAAAATTAAAAAATGTGATCTTTTTGTTTTTTTTGACAGCATTCATTCATTTTTGTAACTACTTTTAATTTTAAATTATTCCTTTTAATTTAAAGAAAATGGAGTTATTAATTACTTTCTTTTTTGCTTCAATTTAAAATTAAATAATCCTGGTTCAAAAAGTTTAAGTATATTTTTGCAATGTAGTTTTATAATTTAAGTACATTATTAAAAAATAAAAGATTCATTCATTAGTTGATTTTTTACAATTTAATTTAATTGATTATTTAAGTATAGACAAAAGTCTTTATTTTAATTGCCAAATCATCTATTTATTCTTAAAGATAATATTTTTTAAATCTATCTTAGGGCAAAATAAATTTTAAGTTTTCCCATTTGGTTGTTAATATATTTTGAAAATGGTGATTTGAAAGATTATAGTTTGTGAGAATATTATTTTAATTAAAAGAAATTTATTAATTTCTTTACTTTCTAACTTAGAAATCTTGTTCAAGGAGAGTGTAAGAAATTTCAAACGAAATATAACTAGTTTATTAATTAATAGAATTTATTAGTTATTGATTATTAACCACAATTATGTTATTATAACTTATAACTCTTCAATTATTGATTTAAAACGTTAGTTACTATCTAAAATATAGGAATTGACAAACGAAGGGATAGATAGATATTAAATATTAATAACCTCCTTATTAAATATTCATTTAATTTAATCATACAAAATTTAGATAATTATATTTTTACTAATTATTTCAAAATATCTTTCAAAAGTAAGGTGGATTAACATATCTAGTTTTAAAAGATATTAATCAGATTCTAATTAATCCTTAGCATTAATTTGTTAAAGTAATCTATATAATAATTAATTAGCCTAAAAATTTACTAGCAATGAGAAAAGAAATACGAAAATCTTTAATAGAAAGGTAGAATAAAGAAAATATGACTGAAATCGATATTCATAATGTTGATATAACATTTAAAAACTTGAAATATAGTATTTTTGCTAATAATAAAGAAAGAACAGAAAGAAAAATACTTGATAATGTCTCAGGTGTTATGAGATCAGGCGAGATTACTGCCATCTTAGGTCCAAGCGGAGGTGGAAAGACTTCATTACTTAACATTTTAGCAGCAAAAATAAAAACAAAATCAAAGGATGTATATATTGATGGGGATATTAGGGCAAACGGGTATTACTTTAATAATAATGAGTTTAACTCCTTTAGTTCCTATGTCATGTAAAATGATATCCTTCTTGAGTTCCTTACTGTCAGAGAAGCCATTACATTTGCAGCAAATCTAAAAATGAATGGAACTCAGTTAGAAAAAGTGTTAAAAATTAACGAAGTTATTTCAGCTTTGAAACTACAAAATTGTTAAGTAAATTTAATTTATCAACAATCTATTGATACTAATTCAAGAAAAAAATAAGAAAATTTTTTTTAATTATTAATTCAATACATTAAATGATAATTTAATAACGATATTTTGATATTTCTAAATTATTTCAAATTATTCTATTCTACTTTCTAATACCTACAAATAATTAGTTGTTAATTTTATCTTATTTTAGAATACTTTGATAGGGGGAGAAAATAGAAAAGGAATATCAGGAGGTGAAAGAAAAAGAGTGAATATAGCATGCGAACTTATTAGTGATCCTTAAGTCTTATTTTTAGATGAACCAACAAGTGGTTTAGACTCTTTTACAGCTTATATTGTGTTGAAATTATTGAAGGATTATGCTCTTATAAAATCTATGAATGTTATAATGAGTATTCATCAACCTAATAAAGATTTGTGGGATTTATTTGATAATGTTATTCTAATGGCTTAGGGAAAATTTATTTATTAAGGCAAGTTGAGTTAAATATAATCTTACTTTGATAGTCTAGGATTTTATTGTCCGATTCATATGTGTCCTGCAGATTATTATATGTCTCTTATTACATAGAATTCAGAATAAATTGATGACTAGGAAGAAAAAAATTAAATTGTTTCTAAGTTATTTACTGAATATTAAAGAAAGCTCTCTAATTCAGTTAATAAAAAAATTAATGAAATTTAAGTATTTAGAGATATTCATATGGAGAAGGCTAAGAGATCATTCTTTTATTAGATCGTAAAAATCTCTTAAAGAAATATTATCAAAATGTTTAGAGATCCATTATTACTACGTAGTAGAATTATGCAAACAGTAGCAATAAGTTTTATTTTTAGTCTAATTTACTATAACTAACCAAAAATAAATGATGGACTATCTCTGAGGAGGATTAATGATAGAAATGGTATTATGTTTATGGATATGATGAATAACTTCATGAATTCTTTAATGGGTGTTATAGTTTCTTATCCTTCTGAAAGACCTGTTTTTCTTAAAGAAGAAAATAGCAAAATGTATACTCCTATATCCTACTTCTTAGGAAAATTTATAACTGAATTTCTTATGAATTTAATGATGCCTTTGATATATGGTTCAATTGTATACTTTATGGTAGGATATTCTACTGAGGAATCAACCTAATTTTGGGTTTATATTACCACAATGGTTTTACTTTCGTTTTGTGGAAGTGGTTTAGGTTTAGCCATTGGCATTATGTTTAGTGATGTAAGGACTTCTACTGCAGTCACACCTGCATTTATTCTACCTCTTATTCTCTTTTGCGGTATGTTTAAGTAGAGAACTGAATATGCTTCTTGGATTGGATGGATTTAATATTTATCTCCATTTACTTATGCCTTTGAATCCTTAATTAGAAATGAATACAAATTTTTAAACAGCCCATATAACCCTATTAATACATTTGATTATACTTTAGGGATAGAAAACTGCCTCTTAATTTTGAGTATTATATTTATTTTGTATCAAATCCTATCAATAGTAATGCTTTATACTAAGAGAGGAACACTTTAATGAGAATTAGCCTCTAGTAGTATTATATATTTAGAGTTAAATTAATTAAATAATATATAATTGCAGTAAAGTAAGTATATTTATATATATTGTCATCTATCAAAATAATAAAATAGTTTATTTATTCAAAATATATTTATAATAGAATATAATCTTTCTAGTTTATCTTCATTCTTAAGAAAACTTAAAATCAAGAAAAAATACTAAAATTAAGGAAAAGATTGATTGATTGAATCTAATATAAATTATAGATTGCAAGTAATAAATAGGTGATAATCTTTCAATCTATATTTTTAGTTGACTCATTTTATAGTTTTATTGATTGCTTAATAGTAATTTAATCTGTTAGAATAGAATTATTTAATACAGTTCAAATTGTCTTTTACAATTTACCATTAAGATAATTAAAGTAGTTAAAGAGATTACTTTTTAAAATTATTTTTAAGTTTTTTAAATGCATTCTAAGAATTAAGCGTTTTTTTCTTATAAGGATGGCATAAAATCTAGATTAATTTAACACACTAAGTAAGGAATAGATTTCTATACTTATTTACAAAAGAATCTAAACCTTTATTTATATTTATTGGCTTATTTCAATAGATGTAATATAATTATAAATAAAATATTAGTATCCTCACATAAAATATTAAGAATTAAGCCTTAAACATTAAAGTTTTGAATAATTCCATTAAGTTAACTACTTTTTAAAAATAAATATTGAATATAAAATGCAGTTAAAGTCCATTAAATTAATATAGATTATAATCGGAGCTTATTCCATCCTTTAGATTGTAGATAGTAAATTGGCTGTGCATAAATAATTAAATAATAGTTAATATTCAATACATGATTAAACCATAATGAAGTAATCAAATGGTAATTAAAACAAGAGAATCATCGGTAGCTATTAAACTTAGCCATTAAAAATTAAATTTGATTTTAAATTAATTAATGAGAATGATAAAATATCTATTGAATAAAGAGAAATGATACTAAATGCTTGTTTATCAGCTTCCAAGTTTATTTCCGATTTGATTTCTATAGTTCCTTACTCCTAACCTCTCTAAGTATCACAAAAAGATAATAATATATGTATAGATACTCCTATTAGTTAAGAATTAATAGAACCTAATTATGTTGAAGAAGCAGATCTATTTGTTATTATGAATTCATTTGATGAAACTTCTTCTTCAGTTTCAGCCGTTTCTGGTATGAATCTATATTTTAATAATTAAAAACTTCTACTTTAAATCATATTTAGTTCAAAAAAATAGATAATTAATAATTTTTTTAATAAAGCTGTTTGTGTTTATTACTCAAGGCCAATAGTTGGAAGAATAAAGTTAAATTTGGGTAAGTTTAACAAATTAACATAAAGGACTCACAGAAATCTATTAATGTAAATTATTATCCATGAGTTAATTCATATCTTGGGGTTTAGCAACAATTCTTATTTCTCATGGATAAATCCTAACACTAATTAAATTTATGGACTGAGTTATTTCTAAGAAGTAATCAATAAATTCTAGTTAAACAATCAAGATTATAATGTTTTTGTTACTCCAAATCTTAAAGAGGTATTTAACCAGCACTATAATTGTTATTAAGTTACAGGAATGCCAATAGAAATAGTAAATTTTTATTTTTAATTATTGTAGTTAAAGAAAACCAACAAATTTTTTAATAGAAATAATTTCCTAATTACTAAATAAAGAATTTATAATATGTAGTTAATTTTAAAAATTTATTTGTAAATAGGATTCTAACTCGCATTGGTCACCTTTGATGGTCAAAAATGAATTAATGAATCCAGTCTTAGATGATTATACTACGGATTTGTCATAATTTACTATAGCACTGCTCAAAGATACCAATTATTATAGCAAAATTAATGAGAATCTATAGATATATTCAGGTTGGGGGTATAATAGAGGGTGTGATTACGTTACAAAAAGTTGTAATAAGTAATAAAGAGAGAAGTATTTAACATATGAACTATCTATTGCCATGTAATATGATTGTGACCCTGCTGGTTATGGAAAATCTAATCTATTTCAAATAATAAAGTAAGAAAATTGCCTAGTTTAGGACTTATCAAAAACTTAATTCTGCACATAAATTGGGATTTAATCAATAAACCCAAGAGGAGAAGAGTATATTCTCTCCTCAAAATGCTTTAGATCTTCTTTTAAAATTCCGACAATCGAGAATCCTTTTATGTCAGAATATCAGTAAATTGGTTTATAAATTAAAGTTAAATCTAATAAATATTTAACTTAGGAATACAAGATGTTACAGAACTGAATGTCAAGAAGATGGGACAATAATAATAAAGCCAACATTTGGGATTTAATTAACTTGTAAATTTCCAGGTGAATTTATAGAGGTTGAGAAATTAGGATATTTATAATGCCCAAATAATTTTGATCTTTTCTGTTAAAATAGAAAACTTTTTTGTCTAAACGATTGTAGTTTAAAAGGATATTGCCTTAAAGTAATTATAATTAACTAATTTTATTAAATAAAATAATACTTTGTTCTACTTCATTATTAAAAATAAAATAGATTACTAGATATTAATAAACTCCTATTAATAATTATTTTATTTAGGGATAATGTGTTTGTATAAAAGGATATGCTGGTACAGATTGCTCTATTACTTTGAATGGAAGTAATATGGTATTATTTAAAAATTAATAAGTAAATCAATGTTTGGATGGAGAAATCCAAAATTTAAATAATGTAAATTTAGAAATATATTAAGATTTTATAATATCAAATGATAATAATATATTAATTATTTAAAAGGTTTGTATTGGCAAGTGCCCTTCAGGATTTTATAGAGATAATTAATCTAACTCTTGTAAACTCTGTAATAATAAGTGCTAAGAATGTCTTTCTGATTTAGAATGCACTAAATGTAATTTCGGATATGTTTTGATTTCATAAAGTTGCATTTCAAAATAAAACTGTGAAGATAGATTAGATGGATGTTTATTCTGTGCTTCAAATAGTTGTATTTAATGTAGAATAGGATACTTTTTAAATGAAAAGATGGAATGTAATTAGTGTTCTATTTCTTGTAAAGAATGTATCAATAATAAAAATACTTGTATTTCATGCACATCAGATTTTATATTATAGAATAGTACTTGTATTTAAATAACAGATAAATAAAAAAATTGTGAGATTTTAGCTCCTTAAAATCCTCAATTGTGCTTAAAATGTAAACCTAATTATTTCATTGATCAATCAAATTGCATTTATTGTTAACCAGGATCTTATTGGGATTAGTAAGCTTAATAATGTATAAAATGCAGCTCTAATTGTAAAGAATGTAATTACTAGCCAGATTTATGCACTTAATGTTTTGATGATGGATTTTTAAATATGAAAAGTAGGACTTGTGTTTCTATTAATCTCAGCAATAAAAGCTTGAAAGATTTTAAGCAGAATTTGCAGAGCTTAGAAGATTATGAACTTACAGGATTTTTAAATTAAGGTACTTTAATACTATTGACTTATAATGTATATCTTAACTAAATAATTTAATTACAATTTTATGATAAATTATAGATAATAATCCAATGAATTGTCACTATTCATGTGAGTTCTGTAGTGGAGAATCATATTCTCAGTGCTTAATGTGTAAAGGTAATAGAGAATTCAAAACTACAATATCTATTTTTCTTAATTACTGTGATTGTCCTGAGCAATCAACTGATTAAGGATTTGAAGGATGCTCTTATAAATACTCTTTTTATTAGTTAGAATTCACTCTTATAATTTTCAGCATTATTTATTTAATTTAAAAAATAATGAACACATATTTTGATACTGAAGATGCTTGGGTTATACTCATTTACATAGATTTCTTCCAGTCTGTTAGCTATCTTAGGTTTTTTGATCATAAGTTCTATTATGAAGTCGACTCTTTATGGAGAAATCTACAATTTTTTAATTTGTTTAATATTTAGGTTATTGGTAGAAGTGATTAAATTAAATCATAGATAATGATGAATAATAAATTTCTTTTAGATAATAAAACTCCCAATTTCCTTTTTAATAGTTTGATTTTAATTATAATAATATTTTTAATCAATATTATAGCTATACTGATAAAAAAGATAAACCACTTTAAATCTAAATAATCTGCTAGTAAAATATAATTAATATTATTATTAATCAACTTATTTAGTCTCAATGAAGTGACACTTAATTTATATATAAGTTACTTTTTCATTAGTGTATAATAAATAAAAGAAGATGTAGCTATGGCAGTTTTTGGATTATTCCTTTTGATCTTTATTATTGTTCAATCAGTATTTATAATCAGGAAATTTTATCCTATAAAAATTTACTCAGAAAAAAAAGTAGATAGTAAGAAAGTTACATTGAAAGAAGCACATTCCGATAGGTTGGATGATCTTATGTAAAATATTTAAAATCTAAGCAGGGTATTATAACTTAAATCAAGAATAGAAATGTAATCTTAAAAGTAATCTTTAAACGAATAAACTAACTAAGAAGATATTGATCTAGAAAGAAATAATAACTTTTTATTATCTGCTAAAAGTAATAGTTAATCAAAGCAAGCTATTACTTTTAGATCAGGGTCGAACCCCAACTCCAAAGTTGACTTAGTTGAACAATAAGACATTGAAAATAATAATTATCCTAGTGATATTTTTAAATAAATTTAAAATGATGAGATAATAAAAGTTTATTAAGATGAGGATAAGGAGAGTTAATGCTCAAATAAAAATAAATTAAAAGATTTGTAGGAGAAAAAAATGGATTAAGTAAAGATAATACAGTAAAATATGCCTATTGGGTTTAGATACATAGAGCTAATAGTTTCTGTATGTATTTTTGGTTTAAGCAAAATAATGATATCCATTTTATTAGCATCTAGTTATAAAAATCCTGTAGTATTTTAAATTTTACTTATGTTGGTTTATGCATCTAGAATGCTTATTTTAGTAAAATACCTTCCACTTAAATAGAAAAACAAACTTTATTTTATTAGTAAGTAAATCTAATTTATAATCCTACTAATTATAACAACTATATTAGAACATAATTATCGAAACAGTCAAAATCATGAAAAGATTGCTTCTATACTTCTTATCATTTTCTCCTTCTTTGACACGGTTTTTGGAGTATCTTATAATATTTTAAAGATGACAAAAATTATTATTGTAGATTGTATTAAAAATAGATGAATTAGTAAGTTCTTTCGAATATTAACTAAGTTATAAATTAAATAATATTAGGTTAAGTTTAATCTTATCTCAAGTTAATAAACAATATAGCTCTTTTATTTTTTTAGATTAATAATTTTAAATTGAATCAAGATAATTTTATATTTTGCATACAAAAAATATTTATTAAAAGTCTATTACTAGTTAATTTATTACTATTAATTGAGTATTTGCATTCAACATATTTTAATATTTCTAATTTACATATTATGCAAATTATCATAAAAATTTTTCCATTTAACAAAACCAAAATTAAAAAGGATTACAGGAAATGAAATTCAATTAATACTAGGATTATCATTAATTTATTGTTAATTTTCTTTAAAGTATACTATGGATATATAATTAATATTTATATAATTATTAATTATCCATAAAAAGTTTTAGTTATCATATGCAGATCTAAAAATGAGAAGTTATAAGAAATACTAAAATACAAAGGCTATTTGTAAACTGATAATAAATTGATGATGAAGTCTCTGCTAAAACTAAAAATAACAAATCATCGATAGGAAATGGAAGATAATTGAAAATATTCTATATTTTGAATATAAATTAGCAGACTTTATCAATTCTATTTTCTTCCTCTAAGAATTGGTTTGAGTTTAATTTTCTTAAATCAGATTAATTTTTATTTTATTTCTCAAAATTTTGATACTTAAATAAGAATAATACTATTTTTAAGTAAGTTCAATTTGTAATAATTATTATACTTTATTTAGTTATCTTACGATATTATGATAATCACTCATTTAAGTAGATATCATCTGCTTTAATGATTGTATCGAATTTATTGGCACTTTATTTTAAGTTCTTTTTTCTTTTACAAATTATTTGTCTAGTCTAAAAAATATTATTTTAATAGTTAAGACATAAATTTAAAAATTAGCTACAAAAATACAAGTTTTATGACGAAGAGATTCTGAAGTAATAAATAAGTCTCGTTTAAAATTTATGATTATTTTTTTAAATTGGAATAACCTTTTCCTGATTTTAAAATAATTAAAATTAGATTTGAGTATTATACTGTGTTTATCTGTTTGGTCTTTTTATTTTTATTTTAATCTTAAATAATAATTTTTAGATACTGCTATATGCATGATTATTAATATCTATCTACTCAAATTTAATTTTTAATAGTTATTATAGGTAAAATATTCATTAAAAGCCTATTATAAAAAAATATATTATCAATTTTATAATTAACTATTTAAAGATTAAAAATTTACTTGAAATTATATGAATTTTATTGATTAAATTAATCGATATTGAAATAGAAGGAGGAAATCAAATAGATAAATTCATGACTTTTGTTACATAAAATATTATTAAAAGTATACAAAACAAAACAATAGAAAACTTTGTAATCAACCTTTATAACAACCTATTTAATATTACTGAATCTACAATACATTTTTTTCCAAATATCATAATTAAGGATCATTTATAATATGCATAATTTTAGTAGATTAAGTATTTAACTTTTATTGAGGAAATTCGATAAAAAACAATTGTTTTATCAATACTTTAGGGATTTAACATATTTAGGATTTCACTGGAATACTTGAATTTAAACTTATATTTAATCTCCTTTTGCCTTCTCTTTATAATCTTAAGAATGTACCAATAGATAATTTAACCAATTTATTTGTAAATTACTTGATAGCTCATTTTGTATATCAGATTAGTACAGAAATAGTTAGACTTATTTAGTGTCTTAGTAAACATAATTTTTTTGTGATTTTAAGTGATGATGATTTCTGGCAATTAATTTGATAATTATCAAATTTCCTTTCATTTTTCAATGAAACCAAAATTGATTCAGTGAAAAATTAATTAAACACAACAGTGATGAAATTCGCATTAATTAAATCACATGAAATAAATTATAATTTTACGCTTTCTATTTTAAAATACCTATAGTTGAAGAATTTAATGTAAATGGAATTTCACTCATGAAATAAAACCTGATATTTTCTGAAGAATTTGATATTATTTTAAGAATTATTTTGAGAAATGTCAAAAGAATATAATAAATAAAAATAAAATAAATCTAATCAATAATACAAATATAGATAATCCTAATTAATTATAAAAAAAATAAAATGACCGATTTAAAAACAAGTTCTTCTATTGATATTTCTTTTACCAACATTAGCTACAGTGTCTAAATGAAAGGTGGATAAACTAAAAAGATATTAAATAATCTTTCAGGAGCAATGAAAAGTGGAGAAATTACTGCTATTCTTGGTCCAAGTGGTGGTGGTAAAACCTCTATGCTCAATATCTTAGCAGGCAAAATCATTAATGGAAATAATATCTAACTAACAGGATAGATCATGGCTAATGGAAAAACTTTTTAAAACGATGATTTTACTAAATTCAGTGGTTATGTTATGCAAAACGATATCTTGCTTGACTTTTTTACTGTCAGAGAAGCCATCTAGTTCGCTGCAAATTTGAAAGTTAACGGTACTCCTGAATTTAGATAACAAAGAATTAATGAAGTTATTAAAGCTTTAAAACTTGAAAGATGTTAGGTAATTAACTAAATTGATTTATCTTTTTTAACAAATTTCTAAATTTTTTTAATATTAATTTACAGAATACTTTAATTGGAGGAGAACATGTTAAGGGAATTTCAGGTGGTGAAAGAAAGAGAGTAAATATAGCATGCGAATTGATCAACGATCCTTAGGTACTATTCCTTGATGAACCTACTAGTGGATTAGATTCTTTCACTGCTTATATTGTTATTAAACTTTTAAAGGACTATGCAGCTCAAAAGGGAAAGAATGTTATCATGAGTATCCATTCTCCAAACAAAGATGTCTGGGATTTATTTGATAACGTTATTTTCATGTCTTAAGGAAGATACGTTTATTAAGGAAAAGCAGAAACAATAAAACAATTCTTTGATAAATAAGGTCTTCAATGTCCAACCAACATGTGTAAACCTGATTACTATATGTCAAAAATATCTGCAACCAGCGTTGAATTAAATCCTGCAGTAATTTAAGGTCTCTTTTAGCAATATGATGATGAAATAGAACCAAAAATTTAAAATTCCATTAAATAAATAACTGATTAATATAAAGATAATAATGTTTAACACTATGATTTCTATTAGACTTAATTTTGGTATTAAGTAAAATAAATTGCAAAAAGAAATTTGATTAAAATCAGAAGAGATCCTCTTGTGTTAAAGAGTGAAGTTTCTTAAATGATATTTATGGGTGTACTCTTTGGTTTAATATATTTGGGATAAGATTCATTAGGTGATAGTACAACTTTAAGAGAATTAAATGATCGTAATGGTATTTTGTTTTTAGATGTCATGACAATGTTCTAGGCTGGTGTGATGTGTGTACTTATTTCTTTCCCTTCTGAACGTGGTGTCTATATGAGGGAAGAAAATTCTAAATATTACACTCCAGCAGCCTATGCAGTAGGAAAAATAGCTACAGATATTTGTCTAAAGTGCATTTATCCATTCTTATATGGTACTATTGTATTCTTCATGGTTGGATACACTTTAGATCATGCCTATTAATACTTTATTTATGTTCTTATTCTCATACTTATGAGTATTACTGGTAATGCTTTAGGTCTCATGATTGGCATCTGGTTTGACGATATAAGAACATCTACTTCTATCACTCCTGTATTTATTCTACCCTTGGTATTATTCTCAGGATTCTTCAAAAAAAGAGGAGATTATGCTTCATGGATTGGTTGGATTTAATATATCTCTCCTATTTCTTATGCTTTAGAAGGTTTAATTAGAAATGAATATAGAGATTATGAAAGCGAAATAAATCCTATTTTAACTTTTGATTATGAAATAGGATTATCCAGTTGCATTTGGATTATGATAGGTTTATATATTTTATTTTAGGTCCTATCAGTAGTAATGCTTTACATTAAAAGGGGATCAATTTAATGATGATTTAATTAATTTATCTGTCTATTTTAATATTTATATAAACGATTCGGATTTTAACATATTCTTACTTTAGGCAAATTTCTTAATTACTCTATTTACATAGAAAATGTAATTGTAAATTAGAATATAATTAACTTCAATTCTAGTCCAATTCTATAGCCTTTTAATAGATTATTTTTTAAATTTGTTCTTTCAACATTCTCTTTACCTTATTCTTGTTTTTATAGTTAGGTATGTAAATCTTACTATTAGAAGGGTTATTTACTAGAAGATGTCTTCGTAATTTATCATAATATTACATTAACAAAAATCTTAATTACTTAAAGAAATGAATAAATATTTTTCTTTTCTATTTATCTGTGTCTAATAGTAATTGTATTTTGATTTTGTAAATAGACAAATCTTAACAGTAAGATATAAATGGATTTAAGCAATAAGTTAATTTGTTTTTTGCATTTAAAATGAATTAATCCTATAGTTTTTATATTTTACTGCTCTAAAATATAAAAAGAATTGAATTTATTTAATTTTAATTCAATAAACTAATTAATCAATCAATAAATGTTTATTTATAAATAAAAAATGTCCTCAGAAAATTACACAAACTATGAGTGTGTAATTTAAGTTTTTATGTTATAATAAATAAAATTATTTTGTTAGCTTTCTCAATAGGTATTTTACTTTAATTAGAGATAACATATGGAGCTTTCTCGGAGTTTAAAAATTAATTTTTAAGAATATTTTGTAGAATTTCAAAAATAGTTTAAAGAAAAAATAATTTAGTTTACATAAAATAAATGTAAATACCTAAAATAAATGGATTAAATTTTTTTTGAAAATATTAATTGAAAGTAAAAATTATAGATTTTCAAATAACTAACACCTATTAAATTTAGTGTTTTTTTCCAAAAATAGAAACTGATAAAGTAAAAAATGTATGATTTAGCTTATTGAAATTATCTCACTATTTATTTATTAATAACTGGATCATTTTACAAAAATCAATTACAAAATTTGAGTTGAAATTCATCCACAATTAATTATTTTTTATATTAAGTATTGTGCTTGTAATAATTAACAATAAAATTGTCGCCAAATTAAATTCTAATCAAATAAATAATCCTACTTTTAATTAAAAATGCAAAGTCAACCTCTATCTATCATTTTACCTTAAAAATGTGTAACCTTAATAATTAATTTATTTAAATTAGGAGATATTAAAAATGCTAAGAACAATAATAAATAATTATCAAATAAAAATAATATAGTAAAATAAATAAAAAGGATAGACTAAATCCAAAAAAAATGGCAACATAGAATATAAAACCGACTATAATTTAAACCGATATGGAGCTCAACATTGTAACTGGTTAGGAATTATAGCTTTATAAAGAAGCAGTAGACATTTCTTTTAAAGATATTAACTACAGCGTTGAAACAAAGAAAGGAACTAGAAGGATTTTAAATAATATGAGTGGAGTTTGTAAGAGTGGTACAGTTACTGCTATTTTAGGTCCAAGTGGTGGTGGTAAAACCTCCCTTCTTAATGTTTTGTCAGGTAAAATTAAAACAAATAAGAATGTTTCACTCTCAGGAGAAATTATGGCTAATGGGCGTACTTTTTCTAATGAAGAATTTTCAAAATTTAGTGGTTATGTGATGCAAAATGATATATTACTTGAGAACTTGACAGTAAAAGAATGTCTCACCTTTGCTGCAGATCTTAAACTAAGCGGGTCTTAAGATTACAAGGACAGAAGAGTGAAAGAAATGATTAGCATCCTCAAGCTAGAAAAATGTTAAGTAATTTGAATTATTTTTTATAGTTTTTTTTATTAAATCAATGAGTGGCTAGAATATAATACAATAAAAAATTAATATCAAATAATTTTCGAATGCTTTAAGAGTTATTTTAATAATCTCCTTCTCCTAGTTAGCATAATCAAATATTATAATCATTATAAAAACTAAAGAAAGAATCTATTTATAGAAAACCATTTTTTTATTATGAATTTCAAAAGATATTAATTATTTAGAAAATAAACAAAAATACATTGAATTGTTATCACCCTATAAGGAATTTTGATTGATATTTCTCACAAAAGCAATAATAAGCTTCTACAAAGAATAAGCTTGTTATCAAAAGTAAAATCAATCAGTGTTAATTCTTTTTTTGGATAACCTTTACTTAAGAAAAATAATTAATAATTATAGTGTGTTATCTTTTATTTTATTTAGAAAAATTAATAAGCATAAAATGCATTAATTAATCAAAATTTTAATGGTCGATTAATCAAATAAAGGAAATAAGGAAAAATTAAGAATCTAAATTATTAATTGAATTCAAGCTTACTTAATTTTGATTCTTTAAATAATTCAATTATACTTATTTATTATTATAAAAATAGAATACGTTGATTGGTGGTTAATTTGTTAAAGGTGTTTCTGGTGGTGAGAGAAAAAGGGTTAATATAGGATAAGAACTTATAACAAATCCTTGTGTCATTTTCTTAGATGAACCCACTAGTGGTTTGGATTCCTTTACTGCTTATATTGTGATTAGTATTTTGAAAGACTATGCCAAGGATTAAAAGAAAACAGTTATCATGAGCATCCACTCTCCTAACACAGATATTTGGAGTCTATTTGATAATGTTATGCTTTTAGTAAATGGTAACTATATTTATCAAGGCCCTTGCTCCGATGCTGTTGGCTATTTCAATTCTTTCGGATTAAAATGTCCTAACCATTAATGCCCGCCTGACTTCTTTATGTCTCATATGACTCAAGGTTAAAAAAATGAAGCATTGCATCCCAGTCTTTTTGAATTCTATAATAAAAATCTTCTTCCAATGATATAAGATGATATGAAAACTGTTTACAATGGTGAAATATAGTATTCTTCAATTACAACTCCATTCTGGTACTAAGTTTAAAAAATAGGTGGGCGTAATTTAAAATAATTAAAAAGAAATCCCTTATTAGTACGTTCTCGTTTCTTTTAAACAATCTTCATGGCTCTCTTTATGGGTTTGGTTTACCTTGATTTACCTGTTTTACATAGCGACAGTCCCACATAAAATGTTTATGATCGTAAAGGTGTTATTTTCAGTGCTTGTATGGGTAACTTTATGTAGTCGATGATGGGTGTTGTTATCAACTTCCCTTTAGAAAAACCTGTTTTCTTACGTGAAGAAAATTCTAAATACTATTCTACCTTAAGCTATTTAATAGGAAAACTAGGTTTTGAATGGATGCTTCTTATTATTTTCCCAATTATTTACTCCGCTATCCTATATTTTATGGTTGACTTAAATACTACTTCTTCTGAACACTTTTTATTCTTTGCATTAATATGTATTCTCTTAGGTTTAACTGGTGCTGCTCTCGGGCTTATTTCAGGTAGTGCATTTGCTAGTTTACGTACTGCTACAGCAGTTTAGCCTCTTTTTATGCTTCCCTTTGTACTTTTTAGTGGTTTCTTCAAAAATAGAAAAGATTTTGCAGCTTGGATTGGTTGGATAGAATTTGTTTCACCATTTAAATATGCTTTGGAAGCATTAATAACAAATGAATTTGAGAATCTTGATAGTCCTCTTGATATGATTAAGTTAAATGACTATTCAATTGGTAAATGGAATTGTGCTTTAATCTTATTCTTCTTCTTTATTTTCTTCTAATCTCTTGCTGGTATTATTTTACACTCAAAGAGAGGCTCTTTATAATGAAGGAGATCACTTAAATTGATTATTATATAAAAATTATTGAATATTTATTAAACTAAACACCTATTATTTAATCTACTATTAATTATTGTATGAAAATTATGAAAATGTAATTGGTTAAAATTTTAACTCCTTTTAATTAAATTTGATGAGCAATTATTCTAATATATTAAAATCATTTACTTCTGTAAAATATCTCTCATTTGTAAATATATAAATAATTTTTAAATGTACAGTAGAATTTGATAAAGTAATATCTTCATTCAATACTTTTAGATAAATAGAATGTATTCTAATCTGAATATCTTAATATAAAAAAGTGTAATTAGCCACTAGAAGAAATCTATCTAATTATTACACTGGATTTAATTTATTAATGCATCATTAAAAATCTTAAAGTTAATTAAATAACAAATGAGGAGTGATCTTAAAATATAGGCGGTTACAGCAATATAGAGTAAATAAGAGTACTTTTGAAAAATTATCTTATAAGTGTAATACTAATTTATTCAATAAAGTCAAGATTTATGAAAGTACATCAAACAAATTCTTATTAAAAGTATAGAATCTAGAAGATTTACTACCGCATAATTATAATATAAATTTAACAAAGTGGCTAATTGAATATTTTTACTTCCTTTAAACATTTTTCTTTTTTATTTATAATTATTATCATTTGAATATTTTTTATAAAATTATAATTTTAAATTTATACTTGTAAGTTTACTTTAAAAAATAAATAATATATTTCATTTTTAAATATATTTTTTAATTATTTAGCAAACATTATATCAAAATTTCATTCTGGTTGAAGTTATATTTTTTTACTAAGATGACTTTTAACTCAAAATTGCACTGCTAGGTCGTTATTATTAAATTGAATTATTTTAAGAATACTAATTTTATTAACTTTTTGATTTTTATGATATTTCATATTCTTGAGTTAACTTTTAAATCTACTTGTTTTTCATAGCTTCTGAGTTCTTATCATAACTATAAAATGGGCCCATAAACCAATCATTACCACCAAATTAGAATCCATTTCTATTATCATTTCCTTCTCTATATCCATAAATATTCTCATACAGTTCTATCCCTTAAGCTACCATTAAGGTCCTTTTAAGCCTTTCCATTTTGTTAGAATTAGGTTTTGCAAATTTATAAGACTCATTTATATAATCAGATGTATTTTGTGATTTTCTAGCATCCATTACTTTCTTCAAAATTTCTTTTTAATTCTTAAATACCTACTTATTCACATCGTGAGCGAGGGCTGCTTTATAAAGAATATCTTCAGTTTCACTTAATCCTTTAGCTTTTTCAGTTTTATTTGTAGTATATGCAAAATCTTAAAGGTAATCATCAATATCTAATAATGAATCTTCACTACTTCTAGTGCTTGCAAATACATTCTTTTAAATTATATCCTAACCGTTTTCAAGTATAAAGTTAAATTTATAAGGTTTTGAAGCTTTTAACTCAGATATTTTAAGAGACTTTTTAAAAGGCATTTTCATAATCATATTTAAAAGTTTTTCGTAAGATTACTCTAACTTTCCATCTTTATTTTTATTCAATTTTTCTTCAAATATGTTTAGTATCAGTCTAGCATGAGATTATAGTTTAATCTTTTCTGAATCAAAGTATACAGAAAAAACTATTATAGTATCAGTGCTTTCCTACTCCTCAATCTCCATTTTTATTTCAATATAGTTAATTATTCTAAATTTTAGTTGTATTATGAAGAATTTGTTTGATCCAGTTTGCAATAATTTGAAGAAATTATCAGAAATATAAATCTTTTAAAAGTATCTGAAATTTTTACTCAAAAATATTGAAACATTTATAATAGGAGATTATTTAAAACTTTATTTGAATTCAGATAAAAATCTAATATATTTCCTAAATTTTCTGATGGCAGTAATCCTTTAAAGTGGATGCAATAGTTCATGTCATAATATGAAGTGCTTAATTATAATTTGTATAAAATCTAAATATTAAATATTCCTCCTAAAATGTTTAACCACAAATACCTTCAAATACATCTATGAAAATATAATTAAAGATAGCTAACAAAGTTAAAAATTAAATCACATGAAGGAGAAATAATTGAATTTCATAAAATAAAAAAGTTAAATCAACAAAATCTAGATACATTTATTAAAATTAGATTAAAAACTTATAAAAACTTATTAATTTTTATTCATTTTAATAATTTAAATAAATAATATAATAAATTATAGTGGATAGTAATAAATAGAGGCTTTATTAGCATCAAGAATGGTTAAATATTGGAATGAAAGAATTATTATAAAACATATCGGATTTTAAATTATTATTCTAATATAGATGGGTTATTATCAAAAGAAAAGCAAAAATACAATACTAATCTTGTTGGTTTATTACTATTTTGAGAATTTATTTGGTAGACATTTCGAAAATCATTTCAAAAATACTTTAGTCACATTAAGGTAATGATCACTTATATTTTTATGTTTATTTATAGATAAATTGATAATTTTGTCAAGTAAATTAAGAATTGGTTTGAATTTGCGAATTTAATCATTACTATTTTGATTCTATGATACCGTGCTCTCTCATTTTATAATAATTAAAAGTGATCAATCAAATTTATTTTTGATAAAGAATTATAAAATATCTAAAATTAATCAAATCTAAGCAAGTTAATTTCTTCAAAATATTAACAACAAAATCTTAAGATAGCTAAGATAATTGGAGTATAAAATGGAAGACAAACCAATTTACTTACCTGAAAATGTTCAAATGGATAAGATGAATAATTTTAAATTATTAGAAAAGAAATATCGCTTTTATTAGGGATAGAAAACTGATTTTTCTGGAGTAATAGATTTTAATGATCCTAAAGTTGATTTATAAAAACACAATATCACATAAATCGACATTAAAGGATATCGCGCTTATAAATTAGGATTTCCTAGTGGTGTTTATGTAATAAAAAATGCTTTGTCCAAGTAAAAGCAATTAGATGTGGTATTACAATGCATGAATGTTTATGTCAAAAGACCATATAGAACTAATTTATTCATTTATGAAGATAATCCTGATTGGAAATCAACTTATGACACTTCAAAATCAGGAAAAGGGAAGGAAGAAAAGGAAAAAGGAGAAATGGAAGTAGAAAAGGATTTGGATGAGAAGAAAGAAGAAAAAGAAAAAACAGAAGAATCTAAAAAAGAAGAGCTTGACACTTCTAAGGCAGATAGCCTTTATAGTACTACAAGTAAAACTTCAAAAGAATATTCACTTGATAAATTCTTGACCAATGATTACAAGAAGTTCCACTTTAATAAGAAAATCAGGTGGTCAAATGTTGGGGCTCAATATGATTGGGATAATCGTCTCTATCCTTCATTCACAACTCCTATGCCTGACATTATTAATGAGCTTAGTGAATTAGCTAAAGATCTTGTTTCAGAAGAAATTACTGATGTTTATGATTATGAGCCTGAAGCAGTTATTGTCAATTATTATGATAAAAAGAATTACATGAGTGGCCATTTAGACGATGGCGAGAAGGATCAAAAATCACCTATTTTTAGTTTCACTTTTGGGTGCTCATGTATTTTCCTTATGGGTGATAGGACCAAGGATTTCTTACCTTTACCCCTTCGTCTAGATGCTGGTGATTTAATGGTAATGAGCGGGTATTCTAGAAACTGTTACCATGGTGTTCCTAGAATTTTTTCTGGATCATTCCCTAAAGAGGAATTTGAAAAATATGTAAGAGAGTAATACCCTCACCTTTATGACAATGAATTAATTAATAAGAATAAAGATGAAAAATATTTTGAAAATAATTATAGACATGCTTTAAATTATCTTAGCGAAAGCCGTATTAACTTAAATTTCCGTCAAGTAGAAAAAAAGAATAAAGATATAATAGTAAATAATGAATAGGAGTAAAAGGAGTGAGATAAATAGTTAGTTCATTAATTAGTTAGTTAGTTTTTAGTTAATAATTATATATTTTATATTAATTGTAGATATTTTTTACATTGAAAATGATATAGATATGTACACAAGCAAGTCTTATTAACTAACTAGGTTTAGTTTTTAAGATAAATCTTATAAATTATTTAGAAATTTTTATACATTTTATTATTTCAAAGAGGAACATTCTATCTTATTATAGTATTATATTACGTTTGGAAGAAATTTATGTTCTTTTATAGGTTTGTTAGAATTGAAAGATCTGTAAAGCAAATTAATTATTCATATTTTATGTACATAATGAATGGTATTGCAACATTAATTTTTCATCTGAAAAAAGATAAAAATGTTTCAATTTATTTATCGTATTCTGCTAGATATTTATCCTTTACTTTTTCTAGTAGCTTTCTACTATGTTACACTATTTCCTAAGCTGTTTCAGGTGCTTTTTAATATTTAGAAGTATTAGTGGATTAAATTAAATTTAAAATATCAAATTTACTTATCCTTTTGGTTTTTTCAATAAGAAGAGTCATTACATGGATACATAAGTTAGCTAAAAATATAATGTTTAGTAAAATATCTTCCACTCCATGATTATTTTCTTTTAAATCCCAAATTAAATAAATAGGAATATCTCTAATCATTAGCTTTATCAGAGAGAGGACTAATTTTCCTGAGATGTTCTTTCCGGCGTATTTCCCTAATAATATTGGAATATTTGGAAGTGTAAACACGTAGCTATAAGAAATTCTTGAGGCAAATAATTCTAGAATATCGAACTCAACTATATTCATGATGAATGCTTTAATCCAAATATTATCTCTATAAATTTTTGTTTAATTTTTCCTTTTGACTAGAAGATAAACAACCAAATATATAAAGCAAGTTGATATTACAACATATCTCTTTTTTTAAATTAAAAAATTTAATTTTATATTGTTTAAGAAAAATTAGAAATATTTTAAAAGGAATTTTTTAATTTCTAGCTAGATAGCTAGCTAGTATTCTTTTGTAATAAAGAAAAATGAAAGTGGAAATTACAGAAATACTGATAAGCAGAATTTAAATGAAGAAGGTAAGAGTTGAAATAAAAGATCGTAAAGATGCGAAAGCTATAGAAAACTTATTCTAAAATTAAATCTCTTTAGGAGATTAGTAAAGTAGCCAATGTTCTTAAATTGGATAATATTCAATCTTGTCTAAACTATGCTTACTGAAGTTAGCTCCTAAAGCACTAGCACTACCAGTGTGTTAAAAATTATGAAAACCACTACTACTTGAAAGTCTCTTAACTTTATTTAAATTTGTACCTGAAGAATGAGCTTTCATAGAAGCCTATTTGTCAATTAACCTTCTCTTAGCCCTAAGTTTCTTGATTGGGATGAGAGGTTTTGATTTTTAAAAAAGTTAGAAAACAAGATATAGTTCATAAAAGAATAATAATGCAGTGAATGACAATGACAAAATAGTCATTGATATCTCTATTTAATCTCCAAAGTGATAGATCTCATTGTAAAGCATGATTGAAGCTCCTATTAGAATCTAAAGGGCCAAAATTATATAGCAATGAAGTATCTTTATGTAATCAAAAAAGTTGTAATTATAATACTCGATATAAGCTGTACAATATAGGAAATTTAATAGATGTTCCTCATTATACATCTCCACAATTTTCTTCCAAAGAAATGGTGAAAAAAAGTAAGGTGACACTTTCTTATTAAGCTTTATGAAAGTTAAATAATCAGGAATCTTTTATGATAGGTGATACATTTGATCATAGTAGTATAGAACATCTGCTGTTCTTCCACACCTTGATCCACAAGAATTACTACAGGTTGTTTCAAATATTAAAGCAACTGATTTACAATCCATATCAAGGCAGTTATAATAATTGTAAGGGTGGTGATACTAAGGAATGAACCCAAACGAAAGCATCTTTTTCATATATTCCTTAAATTGTAAATATTGTGAATAGTTTAGATAGAGACAAATCTCCTATCTAGAATCTTTAAATCCCACAACATCTTTATACCTGCATAATTTCTCTTCAAAGGTCAAATACACATGTACTTCTTGATTTATCTTTTTATTATTAAATATAATGGAATTATTCAAAGTAAAAAATAACTATTAAAATTTAAATTACTTTATCTCGAAGTGATAAAGATCTATTTTCTTTAGATTAAGTTTTGGTTAAGTTAAAATTAGAATCCTGTTGGGTCTTTTAATCAAAAAGATAAATATTAATAAGATTAACAGCTATAATTATTTATTTTAATTTTGGAGGGTCTATTATTAATGATCCCCCTTCAAATAAAGAGCAGTTGAAGGAGATTATCTAATCTGTGAAATCTTCCCTACTCTAAGAAATAATATAGCAAGGTTCAATTAATTTAGAATACTGAGTTCTAGAGTGTTATTTATATGAATCACAAATGAACTGTTTAAGTTTGAGTGCAGGAGGAGTTGGAGTGCGAGATTATAAATAACCTTATATCTTAGCATTTAAATTTGTAGAAAATAGTCTCTTATGAAGATTGAAAATTTAGATAATCTAATTAAATTGAAATATATCAGTAAGTTAAACAGTTACTGATTTAGTAAAAAAATGAGGAAAGAAATTTCCTTAGACGTTAACAAAAAAATGGGCAATATAGGGTGCAAATAATCTAAAAGGTGTAGTAGATTATTGATTTAAGCAGTATGGATCATCAAGCATTCTAGAATTTGTTGATGAAATTCTAAAGTCAAGTATTTCCTCTTTGTAATTTGGACCAAATACATAAAATTAATCTTCCATCTTATATTAAGATTAAAAAATAGATTTAATAAATACACCAAAAGAAGGAAAGGCAAAAAATAAAATTCTATTTTACTCCATTATAGACTATCTTCAAGAGAGAAACAGAAAAAAAAATAAATAGGAATTTAATAAATGAAGGAGTTGAAGAGCATTAACTGAAAGAAAAACAAAGTATATCTAAATCCCATAGCTATGAAGGTATTATTGTCGTATTGTATTTCGATTTGTATTCCTCAATAAGAGTTAAAATAGTATCTATTTGTACATTTTTCAAGTAAAGTTATTTCAATTAAAATCTATTATTTAGCATCACATTTTTTGCAAATACTTTCCAACCTTTTTCTTCTCCTTTTATTAATAAAATTAAATTAACACATGTTTACTTAATAAATAAAATTTACCTTCCCAATTGAAATCAATAATCTCTACTTTAAATTTATAATTATTATTTGATTCTTAGTAGATATTCTTCTCAAGATTAATAAACGTTGAATAGCAGTTAGATTTTATTATTTAAATATTAGAATTTGGGTTAAAGTAAAGCCATTACAATGGTGTAAGATTTCCTCTATATATTTTATAAAGCTAGCTATCAGCATTTATGTAAAAAAATTTAAGGTTCTTATAAAGCTCTGTGCAAGGAGAAGTTTTTATCAAATGTTCTGAGATTGGCTATTAATATTCAAATTTTTCATTAAAGAGAGGTAGAACAGGAATAACTGAATTTGTCTTCTTAATAGGAACAATAAAAACAGAGCACTTATTTATTAAAAAGAATAATCTCTACCAACCAGCAGGAGAAATATTTCCTATTTTTAATTAAGTAAACAAAAAAATATCAAAATCTAGAAAATTATATGTAGAAAACCTTTTTTTAAAGAAATATTACATTAATTTAATATTTTAAAAAGATATTTGAAGGGGAGAAGAAATGTTAAAAATAAAAAACCTTAAAATTCAGGGATGGATGAATCCGTTTTTTAAGGAGATAGATAAGGAAACTATTCATTGTTATGAAAAATAATTTATTAAAGGATATTTCTTTTCATTTTTAAAAAGCCTTCAAACAAATGAAAAATAGCATTTTCAATAGTTCCAACAACTTCTTCTTTGTGAATAATACCAGCGACATTCTTTTTTCTGTAGTTCTTCTTTAAGAATTAGTTTTTTTTTACTTTTTCCATTGCCAATGTTTATTTTTAAGATAATTTTTACTCAAATCCTTTATTTTACTCAATAGAACCTAATTTTGGTTTTTCAAAGTTAATTTTTTTGCTTTTTTCGGATTTCTAATCCTTTTCATTTTATTTATTTTCATCAGCATCAGAAAGAGAAGGAGGAAAAACTATAGGTGGTACTTTTACACTACAATCTAATTGAAGCGGAGATGCATCTTATTCTTCTTCTTTGATAACATTTTGATTTTTAGTTCCTGATAAATCGAATTAAAATTATTAATTGTTTTTAACGTTTATAGATGTTGTTTTGAGAAAATTCACTGGTTCTATTATAGTTTTTTCACTAATTGAATGGCTTGATTTTGGATTAGGAGAACTTTACAAATCTGGAGAGAAGTGTATTTTTCCTTTATCCTAAGAATGAACTCTCTTATTAGATTATTATTATTTAACACTAAGCGTATTCTCAGCATTCTCTAAGTATTCTTCATGCAGATTAAAACTTACTTAAACTCCATTTCTTTCACAAGATTCCTAAACTCTATCAGATATTTTTTCTTTTTCATCAATAAGATCGCTATTTTTCTTTTACATAAAAATTTTTTCAGCACTATTAAATTTTATCAATTGTTTGTGCTAAGAAATATTTACTTGTCCCTATTGATTTAACTGATTTTATGAAGAAATTCCTTTCATATGTTTAGAATTAACTAGTAACTCAGGAGATCCATTTATAATAGTAAGAGGTTTTTCACTTTCTGTGAAAACAACCTAATTTATATTATCCATAATTTCTTAAGTACTTTTGACGTGCTTATATCCAAAACTACTCTTTTTAAAGAACGATTTTAATGTACCAGCTTTTTCTTAGATAGTAGGACTACTACTTTACAAAACTGGAGATTTAGAATAATTTTAACTAGATAATTTACTACTTTCTTCTATATTTTTATAAGCAGAACTAGAGCTGTTGTGAGTAATTGATCTCTTAAATTTATATCCTACCTATTTCTCCTTTTAATACCGTTAATGAGAATAAGAATTTAACTTTTACCATTAATTTCTCATTTATTAAGAATCCGATTCAACATTTTAAAAAGTATTTAAATTTTTTAAACTGGTTGATTTTTTTAAAGGAGAATAATTATTATATATTAAATTTTATTATTTTAAAGCACTCTTCTTTCTTGATTTTACAGCTTCTGATAGAGATTATTACTATCCAGATATATTACTACTTCCAACTCCTCCGATAGCTTCAATTTTACTCATATCTATTTCAGCAGAATTGATTGCAGAAATTGTCCATTCTCTACTTTTAAATATATTCTTACTCTAACTAGTTAGAATGACAGATTATTCTCCTTCTAAAGTTTAATCTGTCATTTATTTTGAACCTAATTATTAAAAGCTTCTTTTTATTTTAGGATGGCTACACTTTAATTATTGGCATTCCTGTTTTTCATTAATAATACCCTCATCTGTTTTCTAATTTTCGATTTACTTATTACTTAAATTAGTTCCCAATTTTTTTTCATTACTTTTTTCTTTTTCTTTAGGAGTTGATTTTATACTGTTGAAAGATTCTAAACTTCTAGCTCCTGGAGATTAAGGTATTTAGTAATTTGATTTTTAAAACTGAGTAATAATTGTGCTATTTTTAAAAGCTACTGGACTTGAAAGTCCATCTTTTGATGAACTATTTTTTAAATTAAATGAAGGAATTGAAACAATTTCTTATTATAAGAATTAAACTTTGCTATTACTAGCGCCACTTCCGCTCTTTCTTTAATGAATTTATGATTTTAAAACACTTTCCTTTGAGAATAATGATTTTGTTTAGTTTATCTGAGTTTAAGAGGGAGATTTTTAAGTAAGACTAGGTGAATTTATTACATAACTATTATTATTTGCTGAATTAGTATTTTAATTAACACTGCTATTAATACTAAAATTCATATTGCTGTTATTGGCTTCTTAGGAAATGATGGAGTCATTAATTTGATTATGCATTATTGTATTTAAGAACTGAGTTTCATTAAAATAATTAATATTCTAATCAGGCTGAGAAATTGAATTCTTTTTCTTTCCATTTTGTGTGTTTGTTTCACTAGAAGCTGATGATTAGGATGCTCTGATTTAATGAGAAGTATTTTTATTTGAAAATTAAATAGCATTAATACTAGTTTCCTTTCCTTGATTGGCTAAAGAGTTTGGTGTAGATTAGAAGCTATTAACTTAAGGAGGATTAAACGAGGGATTAGATTTATTGTTTCCATAGTTTAAATCAAACCTTGGAGATGAGAATCTCAATGGAGTGTGATTATTTTCTGAATTTAATTTATGATCATGGTTGTTCATCTATAAAAACAAAGATTCATTAGACAGCACATTGTTTGACATAAAAAACCCAGTAAAAAAGAAATTATAATGAGTTAAGCCCATTTTGGCATAAAAAAGGAATTAAGTTAATAAGGCTTTCCATGATTCGGTTGTTAACTCAGAAGTAGAAATAAAGAACCTTCTCAAAGGAAAACGAATGCAAAATTTTCTGATGAATCTATGAGAAGATCTCATTCCAGCTATGATACCTTCTTTTAAATGCTTATATGTTATCAAGCACCCTCTTATATCTAAATCTGTAATGCTTGTACATTACCCAAATATCATTAGAGAAAATAATCTCCTCCAGCCTTCTTCTCCTATCAAAGGGTTTCTCTATAAATAGAGCTATGCAAGGCTTATCTTCTCTTTCCTCAAACGAATATTCTCACAAAGAAGAAATATTTTCTCATCATTTATTTCGCAATCACTGATATCTAAAGCCTTAAGAGTTGTAAAATCACTATAGACAAAATGCTGTACAAATAATTTAAAAGCTGGATTAGTAAAAGGGATATTTCTAATTATCAACTCTTTTATTTTGAATATTCTGTCTTTAAGAAATAGCCTTGCTACATGCTAGTCAGCTAAATCTTTAGATCCTCCAAGATCAAGAGTATTAATAGTTTTTATTTGCTCTATAGCTTCAGATGCTAAATTTACATTCCATGCTTCAATTTTTATAGCAAGAAATAATATTTATGGTAAATTTATCCTTGAAAATTTCCTAGTTAATATATCTTAAACTAATTATTTAGAAGATGCTTTAAGATCATAATTAACAATAGGATATTTTTGCTTTAATTCATCACTACTTGACAAAAAACTAAACTAATTAGATCCAGTATGTAAAGTAAAAACTAAATCATCATCGCTTCTTTCTAGAACTACACTATACTGGCTAATTCTAATCATATTTCTTGGTTTTCCAGATTAACTTTAGTGCTTGTAATATATTTATTCAATGAATTTGAGTATACCTACATATTAATATTAAAAGAAAGATAATTTTAATAAAAAGAATTAGCTCTTTTTCAAATATATAATTTAAAATTAATTCATCAAAAGCTTTATGCCTTCTTTATTTTAAATGAAACGAATTATATTTTCAACTTTTTTATCATAAAAATGGAGATTTTAAACTAAATTCCTTCCTTTGAATACAATTTTTGTAATTACCAATATTATTAATGAATTAAATTGTTTTATAACAACGAGATTCAAGCAGGAATTAAAAGAAGTTCTGGTCGTCTATATTGTTATTGTTTAGTTGTATTTCTAAATCATTTCTCTTTGAAAGGACTCCAAACTCAAGGATCTTTAAGTGCTGAGGTGTTAATTCAACGTTTGTAATTCTTAGTGCTCTAAACTTTTTTGAAAGCCCTCTTAGCTATTGATCTATTCTAGCAAATTCAGATACAGTTAGAAATCTTTCATAATCAATAATTTCAATAGCATGGTAAGATGGCTCTTTTTCAAAAAACTCAAAAATATCAGATGCATGATCAATTTTTATTTATAGAATTTCATTTGTCACGTGATTGTTTTACTACTAATAGATAATATTATCTATCGCTGTAAATTCATTTCCTGGATTAAATAATCTATGCTCAAATGCTTTTAATTACTCTTCTTATACTGAGTTTAGAAAGTTTTCTTCTTACACTGAACTTCTAGGGTGATCGCTAGTAATATTACTATTAGTTCCATTTTAATTTTTATCTGAGCTCTTCGTTGTGAAGCAATAATTTTTTAAGTTATGTAGAGGAGAGTACGTTTTAATATCTTACTAAAATAAACTAGTATCACTCAATTCTCTCCTTTAAGGGGCAATCTACCCTTCAGTCATTAATTGAACATGTTCAGTGGCTAGAGTAAAATCTGTATTCATTTCTGACTTATTTTATTTAAAAAACGCTGTTGAAAAAAAAATATTCTTTTAAGTCTACTTTAAATGATAATGTTCTACTATTTAAACAACTTTAAATGATAGAAAATAACAAAAATATCTTTAAAAGAATTATGGTATTATACAGTAAAAAAGTGAGATAAATAGACAGAGAATAGAATAAAATTTTCCCACTAGGAATATATCTTCCAATTAAAAATAGAGGACCTCTAAGATATATATTTAATGCCACTTTCTAATATTGATTATTATGATTGTATCTATCTTTCTTTCCTTTCTTCTTTTATGTTTAAACAAAAGAAATTAGAAATAGAATGAAGACTGCTCTCAATTCTGCTAGTTATTAATTTTAAGATAAAATTTTTCTGAGTATTTAGTTAATAAACCTAAATAGCTATTAAAGATTTATCAAGTTAGATTATAAAGAGATTTCTTCAATGCTTTTATTAAAGTTTTTATATCCCTGCCCAACTTTTAAATTTACATAATAGACCTATATTAATTTTACTTACTAAAATTAGTACATTTAAAATAAATTAGAAAATCCTGTCTTGGCCAAATTTTCTATCAATTATTAATTGTTAATTGTTTAGTGAGTGAGTTCATTATTATAAAATACTTACTAAAACTATGCTAAAAAATAAAATAAAATTTAGATACTTCATTAATATGAAGAAAGATAGCTTAAAAACCATATCTTATTTCTATAAGTAATCTAATAATATTAATTTTAACTGATTAATAAATAAATTATTTGATTAACATTTTGAAAGTAAATCATTCCAATTTCATAAAACTATTATGAAGATATTAATAATAATTGGCAAATAAACAATAAAGAATAAGAGTAGAACATTTTTAAAAGCTTACATTATTTATTTAGTAATCTTAAATTGTTACTGATTTACTTTAAGCATCAAAATAGAATATTATTTATTTGCAGATACTAAAATCTTATTTCATTCCTCAAAAGATAATATTGTATCAATCTTAATTATAAATTACTAGATTATAATTTTAAATTGAGGCTCCTATTCTGGAATTTAAAATCTATAACTTATTTTATTTATTTATTCTATTAAGCTAAGTAATTAAACTGAATTATTTACTTTATTATAGAAAGTATTATGAATTTCGGATGGGTGTAATCTTAGTGCAATCAATAGTTACTAATTTATTATTGATTAGAAATTAATTTAATCTATTTAAAGGGAGGAAAATAATGTAAAGTTTTCTAAAGAAATTAAGAGGTTACTCTTACATACTCATTTCAGTTTGTATTGTAATAATATTCAAATTTAATAAAAATAAATGTTTGATTTTACTTTTAGATAAGCTAATCAAGCTAACAATAAAATTCTAGATACCGGAACTTTAATTAATAGTTATTGTCTTACACTTATTCCTTATCTTTTTGTTAATCACCTCTATCCTAACTAATATTAAAATCTGTATCACATAACCATGTAATTTAATCATGCAATCATTAATCACTATGGGTAAATAAATCTATACATTTTCTAATTATTCAAAAGCTAGACTTACCTCAGATTTTCTGCAATAAAAAATTGAAAATTTGAAGAAATTTGTTTAGGTAGAGTAAGTCAAAGTAGAAAAAGTAAATAAAACTTGCACTAAAAAAAAACAAAGTTTAGCAATCGAGAAGCCAAAGAAAATATTTTAGATATCAAAGGACGTACATATTAAATAATTGAAAGTTACTTTCCAAGTTAAAAAAGCAGTTTTAAGAAAAGTTGAAGCTCAATTTTATAAAGTAAAAGCAAAAAAACCTAAAAATATATCATAATACTAGTTTTTATAATGAAGAATTTTGTAAAATAATCTGCAAATATAAGTTAAAGCATTCCATTTCAAGCAACAAATGATAAAAAATATTAACCCCAATTAAATACCAGAGTGATAAAACTTTATGAATTCTATGAGATTTATTCTTTAGAAGCAGACAGATCTGTAACAAATATCACTTCTAATCTCTACATTTATAAAGCCAATGGAAAGATTAAGGAAGGCTTCGATCATCTTAAAGGTTCTCCAGTAGAATATAGTGGTTTTCTAGGAATAATTAATGTTTTAGGAGCAAATTTTTTAGTATTAGTTAAAGAGGTTAATGTTCTCTTTATTTTGGATGGCAAAGACAAGATTTTCGAAATTGCATCTGTGGAATTTAAAGAAGTTAGCGAAAACCCAGAGATGTCTAAGCTTTCTAAAGAAGTATAAGGATTTCTTGAAAGAATAGAAAAGATTTTATCAAGCGGAGGATATTATTTTTCTTATAGGTATCCAATAACCTTATCCCAATAAAGGATGTTTGAACTATACAATACTTAACAATAATAGTAGAAGCCAGCATAAAATTAATAAAATTAGCAGCAAGTGCCATTATTTCATTTAGTTGATTATGATTTTATGTGGAACTATAACCTAATGAAGCCTTTAATTCAATAAAAAGTATCAATAGATTGGTAAGCATAACTCATTTAAGGCCATGTATTTAATGTAGTCACTTATGCTCCAAATTTAACATATTATACATTAATATCTAGAAGATCTAATAAAAGAGGTGGTACCAGATATTCTCATAGAGGTATAAACTCTGATGGATATGTAGCCAATTATGTAGAAACTGAATAAATTGCTATGATTCCTACAGCAGATTGCATCATTTCTCATGTATAAATTAGAGGTAGTGTTCCATCTTTCTGGTCACAAAAGGGTTTGTCTGCTAAAATTAAAATAGATTGTTCAAAACTGCTTTCAACTTAAGCTTGCAAATTGCATTTAGATTACCTAAATAAAAATTACAGTGAAGTAACATGTGTAAATTTAATGTCAGCATCTAATACTAACGAAATGGTAAAACTTTTATAAAAAATATTTTCAAAATATAAAGATTTTTAGAAAAAGTTATTATGATTATAATTAATTTGCAATAAAAAATGATATTTTTTAATAATTATTATAAGACAAATTTAAAAATAAATAAAAGAAATCAAAGATATTAGATGATAATGTGAAAAGTTCATTATCAAAGTTTTAATATTCCAATAAAGCTTAATACTCTTCGCAGCCCATGAAAATCAATTTTTGATAAATTATAAAATAGAAAGAATAATTAATCTATTTATTGCTCTCATATATTTCTATATGAAAAATAATACGCATTATTTTATTTGTAAACAATTTTTTACAAATAATCATATTAACTAATTAATCCTGATAAAATATCAATCGAACTATTGAAGATTTTATACAATAATCAATAAAAAAATTAAAAATTTTTATTAAAATATCAAAATGAAAATTTTTTTCAAGAGAAGAAGGTTTATTTTTCATTAATTAACTATTTCCCCTACTTCTGAAATATAGAAAGAATTTCAATAATTTCTTAAACATATTTTTAATGTGTGTTATTTAATTAATAGAGATTAACTAAAGAATTCATAGATTAAGTTCGAGATGGTCCAAATAAAAGAGATACAGTTGAATATCAAGAATTTGATTTCCATCATGAAGTAAAAGGAGATAAATTAGATAACATAGATAATTTCATAAGAGTTAATACATTAAGCAACCTATAAAGGTACGGATTCTTCATAAGAAACACAAAAGGTGATATCCTAAAGAAGTAAAAAGGTGTTGTGAGAACAAATTGTTTAGATTGCTTAGATAGAACTAATTTCTTCTAGCTTAGAATTGGCTATAATGTATTAACTTAAGTTATATTTTAGTAGCTAAATCTAAAATATAAATCTTCTAGTGATGGAGAGAAGTTTTAAAAAGACTTTTAGCAATGCTGGAGTGAAAATGGAGATAATATTAGTATGCATTATGCCGATACTAATGCTACTACTTCTAATGTAGCTAAAACTGGTAAATAAAGTGTCCTAGGCTTTTTAAAAGGAAAATTGTCATCTGCAAAACGTTTCTTCAAAGGAAATCTTACTGATGCTGTAAAGCAATAATGCTATTGCATTATATTAGGTACATTTTTAATTTTACAACTTCTAATTATTTTTTTCTCAATAGTAATTTATTATAAATCTTCAAAAATATTAATTTATATTTGATAATAAGTAACTTTAAATTTAATTATCGTAAATCTTTTTTAAAATATTAGGAGAACATTATGAGACTTAAGAAAATTTAGGGTTTTAGGAAGAAATGTAAAAGGAATTAAAATAAAGGGAGGAGGAGTTTATCACAAAGAACAATGTATCAATATTTGCTTGCACTTGGAATTTAAATGCCTACTTACCCGAAAAGACAACTCATTAATTGAACCCTATTTTTAGATACAATCAAAAATATGAAATAGTAGTAATTGCATTTTAGGAATTGGTAGAATTAAAGCCAAAGAATCTTATGATGAGTACTCATCAAAAGCACAATTCATAAAATTATTGGCAATAGATCATATCAAATAATTTAGGTAAAGAATACTTCCTAGTAAATTCCACAAATTTGGTAGGTATTTAAACATACATATTTGCAAAGAATGAATTAAATGATAGAATATCTGACATTGAATTTGATACCATTAAGTGTGGATTTGGAGGCTCATTAGGAAATAAAGGTGGAGTTGCTGTGAGATTCAATGTAGATGATACATCTATAGCTATTTTGAATTGTCATTTACCTGCAGGTTAGTCTAAAGTTAATGATAGAATAAATACTCTTAATTAATGTATTTCTTTAGCTTTCTAATAGGAAGGAATGGCAGCATATAAAAAAGTAATTATATTTATCTATCCTAGCAATTTTAATTTCTATTTTTTTTTCTTAAAAGGAACCTTTAATAAAATCAGATAAATTAATTTTAATGGGTGACTTAAATTTTAGAATTGATAAAAAGTATCCTGATTGCCTTCAAATTATTAATAGAGTTAATGATTTACAAAAGGATTTCAAACTTAAGGAAGCATAAAGTTTAATAGAGGAGTAGCTAATTAATTATGACTAATTATCTTGCATTAAAAAACTATAAGCTAGACCTCGTTCAGGGTCTAATATATCAGCTCTTGATTCCTAATTAAATGCAATTCCAAAAAGCCTTAATAATATTAATTTAAATGATAATTAAAATACATTAGAAAAAAGTGCTGTTATGAGGAACTTTTATGAAAGGCGTATTCTTTTCCTTCCTACATACAAATTCGATTCCGGAACAAATATTTATGATACTTCTAAGAAGCAAAGAGTTCCTTCCTATTGTGATAGAATTTTAATTTGGGATATCGAAAATGATAATGCTAATATTGATGAATAATATCTCAGCTATGAATGCTGTAGTCTAGATAATTCTGACCACAAACCAGTTTGTAGTGTCATTTAATTCTAAGTAAAATAAATTAATAAAGAAATAAGAGACTAGGTAATAGAAGAAATTCTTAGTCTTTAACTTGAAAAATCTAAAGATATAGAAGTATTAAGGACAACAAATAATCCTACAGAAAAAGACATAGAAATAGATTATGTCTTCAGCAGGACTGATACTTTGAATTCCAATGAATAAGAATTAAAGGATGTATAATACATTTAAAAGCATTAAAAGAATGATCTAATTACATTCAGCACACAAACAACCACAACAACATTTAACAACAATTTTAATAATAAATATTTTGTATCTGGTCATAGAAATTAAGCAGGAACCATCTACACAAATAAATCAACTTCATATAAAAATTAAGCTGGGAACACTAATTAAAGTATTTTAAGTAATAATTATGTAGAAGGAAATACTGTTTGGAATTTTGATTTCAATTAATTTAATAATCCTAATTAAACTAACTAAAGCATCCAAACATAATAGAATTTACATCCCCATGTTGTTAATAACTAAAATTAGAAAGGACATGTTGACCTATTAGATGATAACTTTTTTGATTCTCCACCTCACCCAAACCTCTAAGATGAACTAAAAGATATTAGATTAGAATAAGACATCTCTATGCCTAATTAACCTATTTTACATTTTGGGTAGCATTAGTAATCTACAGATATTTGGGATGAAAGAAATTAGATGCCAAATTTACTGACGTTGGAATCTGATAAGCCTAACATGCCTTATGCCTCCGATACATAACATCATGAAAGAAATAGCTTAACAAATCATGAATTAAATGAAGCACCTAATTTTTAGAATTAATAATAATCTTAATTTTATTACAATAATTTGTAAAATTAACATCCTCAATATTAATAATATAATTAATATTATAATGTGTACAATAACCAAATGAATTATTAAAATATGAATTAGTAATCTACTAATTAAATGCAATATGGATATCCTTAATAATACTAAAATTAAAATAGTTACCAATAAAAATGACATTTTTTTGTATTTTTAGTTTTTGTTTATCCATTTATCCATTTTATTTTCTAAGTGATTTCAACCTTTTGAACTCCATTTTTTCCTAAATTTATTAATTAAATTATTAAATTTATTGTTAATAATACTGACCTTAATGTGATAAAAATATGATTAAACTATTCATATGTAATAATTGATTTATTTATGACAATCTTGCAGTTAATTTCTAATTATTAAACTCTACTGTCTAATCTAAAGTTTTTGACTTAGATTTTTAAATAAATATAAAAATAATTTCTTAAATCAGTTTTATTAATTTAAAAACTTACCCATAACTTGGAATAGAGATTAAATCTAAGGTTATATGATTTATATTTAAAATTCTTTATCTTAAAACCCAATAACATTAGAAAAATCAATAAATAAATTAAAATACTTTTAAATCTATAATCAAAAATTAAAATTTGTTTATCAATTCATCATCTATTTAATTAGTTTATTATTTACAAAAATTATTATAAATTATGAATTAAGTTGAAAAAATTCAAGATTATAGGATTTAAATCATTTTCAAGTTTTTTATTAAAATATTACTAAATGTGTACAGTTTTTTGATATAATACACTTATTTTAATATATTACTATAAATATTTTTTATGCAAGTTAAAGAGCATAGACCATATTGTTCAATAATATTATTTTGCTAATACTAATCTGAGAAGTTTATAGCACCTTTATTTTAATCCTTTTATGTTTAAAGTCCCATTTCCTCTAAATTAGGTAAAAAGTGTATTAAAAAAAGATTTCTTTTACAAAGATAGTTATATTGGAAATGATAATTTTAATAATATTTACTAAAACTGATAATAAAGCTTATGTAAATTCCTAATTTTAGAGACATTCTAAAAAAATATGATATTGAGATCTGTTCTAATTCTATTATTACTTATTTTATAAAAATTAACTTATCATTATTTATATTCATGTCATTAGGATAAAATAATTTTATCCTCCAAATTACCTGAAATTTAAGATTAAAGTAGTAATGTTTTTACAGTTCCCTAATCCTTGGGATAAATTTATGACACCATCAGAACTAATCATGTTCCTCGATTAGCTTATTGTAGAACAGCTTTTTATTTTAGGTGTTTAATTAAACTTCAAATCAAAATTAAAGTTTAAACTACCTTAAATCAATTTCAAAATGTTATAGATGTTTGCATTCAGGTATATTTTAACCTAATCCAGAGATTCCTTCAGATTTTATTTTATTGTTTCTTGAATGAATAAGATAAATATGTGAAAACAAAATTTTTTTTCAAAAATAGAAATTCAAATGTTTAAATACTTTAATTTTAGAATTAAAGTGAGAAGATTTTGACACAAAGATATTCCAACTGATAATTTTTATAATCCTTCATCTCCTATTTGATTAAACCTAATTTTTAATTAATATTAAAAATAAATCGAAGGATTATAAAAAATAAAAAAATTAACGCTAATTCTAATTTTAAATATGATAAATGTTGACACAGTGCTACTCCTTAATCTATATTAAAAATACTTCTTTGTTCTTTTTCTCCTCCATCAAATTGTTTTCTTATTTTAAAAAATAATTTAAATTATTAAGTATTGTAATAAAAATAATTAAAATTATATTTTAAAAATATTTACAAAATATTGAAAGAAAAAGATTCTAAATTTTTGCATTTAGATAGCTGTTATAATTAAATTGTAGCTTATTCCTTACCAAGTCTAAAACATTCAGATAAATTTAATGATATTAGTGCAAGTAAAGGACATTAAACTAATCCTTAGCAAAGCATTTAAAGACCTAGTGTTCCAACAGAGGTAGCACTATTTAATTATAAATTAGACTCAATATTAATATAATTTGTAAAATAATGCTCATATTTTATAAAATTAGTTTCTAATCTATTCTTTTTTCTATCACATTTTAAATGAAAGATATCGTTTAGTTAAAAGTGTAGTAAATATTATGTTATTTAATTATTTTTATTGAGTTTAGACATTTTTATTTTTGCTTTTATTAAAATTTAGAGCATCATTAAAAGAGGTAATACCTTAAATCTATTTAAAACTGAGTCAAGTTTAAGCATTAAGCAATCCCAATTGAAACTATTGAAATACCTGAATCATTAATGGATTCTTTTAAGTAATCATCTGTATTATTTGAGGTTCTTTTATTAAATAATGAATTCATATTAAACTAATTAAAATTAATTTACTTGAAATCTAGATTTAAGATTTATAGAGCCTAGCTTAGAGCTAAAGACTAGCTAATTAATTTAGATAATGTATCATCAATTTTTCCCTTTTTACTATAATTAATTTGAGCATTAATTAAAGTTTTAATAAATATTAATACATAAATTCCATTTTCACAGAAGTTATGCAACCACTCTCTAATTTTTTTAACTTTTAATAGCAAATAAAAATTATAAATAGTATTTGAACTAAATATATTATCTTACATCTTCACAATTTTAAATTAAAAGCATTTTTTAATGATAATTGTTTTCTTTTTACTCTTAAATCCAAAAATAATACAAATTATTATATAATCCAAATAATAACAAAGTATTATTTTTACTCATTAATTAAACTGAAAAACCGGAGACCTATTATAATTTTTTAAAACCAAAGTATTTACTGGGGTGGGGGGATGAATAAGTTCCTACCATTTAGAATTAAATTGATTTTAAATTTATTTAACAAAATTAATTGTAATGAAATTTTATAATTTATTGAAGAACCCCTCATCTTTAAATTTGATAAAAATGAATAATAAATTGTTTCTAAAGAAATTTAATTGTGAATTTATGAATAATAATCTGCTCATAAAAATGTATCAGTTAGAATAGAATGCTGATTAAGTATTTACTTTTGGTGTTTGGTTTTAAGAGTGTTCGAGAATTCCTATCATACAATATATTCTGAATAGGAAAAGAGGTTTTAAAAGAAGATTAATACTTTTCATATAAAATTTCTTATACAAGTAATAAAGTGTTAAAAATTATATGTATAATATAGTGCAATACATCAGAAGGTTTTTTGGAATTAAATATGATTTTTCTACTGTTTAAACATTTCAAATAAGATGGATTAACAAATATCATTACTTCAAAAATAACAAATACATACTTTATGTAATTTAAGACGATACTAAACATCTAAGAATGCAATTTAATTATGCAAAATTCTATTAAGAGTAGATACAATATTAAAGAGACAAACATTTGCTTTGTACAAGAATAATGATTGATTAATACTTAACTATAAAACTCACATATTCTTAACAAAAGAGTCTAAATATTTGCGAATATTTGCTCTTGAAGTAGATTTACAATTATCTAAATCCTTGGGATTTTCTTAAAAGCATTATTATGTTTATAATTTCCAGAAATGTAGTCTATATTCAAATTTCTTTTGTAAACTGCCAACCTTTTTGTCTACCTTTTATAGGCAATTGACAAATTTGTCTTCATTATTAATGTTCACGCATTATTCATTTTCAGACATGATCTTCTATTAAACTTTATGTGCAGCTTCCATTATCAAATCTTAATTACTTTCTAAGAACCTATCTATTTCACTTAGTTTTGGCTTCTTCATGCCACCCATGCCGTGATGAGGATTCTACATTTATTTATTTTGTTTTAAATGTTATATTACTATAATTTTTTACTTATCTCCTTAGAAATAATTATTTATCTTTCAAAAGATATTTTTGTTTTGTTAATAAATAACACAATTTTCAGCCCCTAAAGCAGAGTTTTGAGACATCTATATTATTCAATCTTTATTGATTAATATGCTATTAAATAGGTATATATACTGGTATTTAATATAAATAAAATATGTTGTAAGATTGAAAATTCCTATTAAATTTCTGAATTCAAAAACCATACATTAAATAAAACCTTTTAATAAAAAAATCTTCTAATAAATAATTATAATTATTTTTAAATAAATTAAAAAATAAATGATCTTTTAAATTTATAAAGGGTTGAGTCAAATCATTATTAAATTTTAATTTAGTTTAAAATATATTTGGTAATACAATTACAAGTTAATTAAATATTAATAAATAAATTAGCCTTGCCCATTTTTAAAATGATAAAAATTTATACCTTTAAATTATTTATATAACTTTCATATTTTTTAATTATAATATTACTAGTTTTTATTATTTCCTTATTCAAATGTTAATAATTAGAAATAATTGATTTCTTATCGAGGTTAAAATGAATCCATTTTCAATTTTCTAATGTTACTCTTATTTTATTAAAGTTTGTTAATCATTTCGTATGCTATTATCAAATAAGAGAATTTAAATATGAAAAAACATGTTTAATATGAAAATATTGCTTATATGGAAACGAAATTTAGGAGTATATTTATTAATTTCTTTAAATCTTTCTATTTATTATACTAAACTCTTTAATCTATTATGTAATACAATAACTTTATTAAGCTAATATATATCTCTTCTCTTCACTTTAATCCTTTCTTAGCTCTTGATGAGTTATTAATGAAATAATATGTTTAAAATAGTTGAAGAAATTATAGAATAATAAGGAAATTGACATATAAATCTATTAAAAATTGAATAAATTTACACAAATATTTTGATTTCTATTTCTGAGTTATTGAAAATTAAATTCTATCAGAAATTTACAATTATATGATCAAATTTTTTTAAATTTTAACTTAATTTGATATTTAAAATAAATTTGATGATAGAAAGTAAGTAATTGCTAATAAAAAGATAATAATTTGTTAATTAACTAAATTAATAGGTAAATTAAGAAGTATTGTCACAATAAACTGATCAATTTATAATTTTTGCTTTCAGTAAAATAGTTATCTAGAAATCAGTAATACATTTAGATACTAAAATGCGTTAGAGACATCAATAGCACCAATAGTATGATAGCAATACATCAAATCATATAAAGACTCAATAGCAATAAGCTTTGTAATATGATAGTTTAATAACTTCTCCATAAATAGTAAATTGATTGCAAAAATAATAATATTAATTCTGAATTGTTAATTGTATCAAATAAATTGGTAGAAATATTTTATATTCAATAATCAAAATGTAGGAATCAAGAACACCTAAATGTATCACATAAAGGAATTCTTAAATTATTAGTAATAATACATTGAGCCCGTATCTTAGAAATGTAATAATCAATGAATAATAATTGAATTAGCATTTAGATAGTCTACCTTTTGATGCATCTACAAAGAATTAGGCAAACCCTTAGCAATTATAATTTAATCAATAGAATTTTAGTGGTGGTAATTTCATTAGCTCTTAGCCATAGTATCAATTATATCAAAACAATAATAATAATAATACCTACAATAGTAACAGTAGAAATTATGCATAATAGTAGTAGAATTATAGAAGTGTTTAAATTAATAAAAACACTACAGAATTTAACTGTGCTAATAAAAACGATAATCATTTCGATTATTAAAATCAAAATCAAATAGGAAACAATATTCATACAGCTACTACTAACGATAATAGCTAAATTGATATGAATTATAATACTAGTAATTCTAATAATCATTCTAACAATTTCCATCCTTAAAATTATAATACTTAAAATAATAAATATCATAATAATGATGGAAGTAATAACTATTAAGTACATACATCTTAGAATTCTATTTCTTAAATGAGTGGAGATTTCTCTTAATAAGGGGTACCTTCTGAAAATAATTATAATTAGTCTATCCAATAATAGGTTTAATATCCTAATCCTATAAAAATGTAGAAAGAAATAAGAAATACACCTTTATAAAATATTGAATAAGAGAACCTCCTTTCTCAAATGTCAGAGAAAATAAAATTCCTAACAACTGAAAATGAGGAATAAAAGAAGAAACTAAGAAATATAAATTAATAATTCATAAAGACTGGTAAAAATGATCCCAGCCATCTATATGAGAAACTTCATACAATAAGCAATTAGATATAGAGTTTAAGCAATTCACAAGTAAGTCTTTTAAAATATATTGTTTTTTATAGTTATTTTCAACAAAGAAGCAAGATATGAAATTTTCAACTAGAAAAAATGGTATTATAAGATATATTTTTTATAATAACTGGAATAATTTCAGATAGGATTTTTATATAAAAATAGAAAAATCTGGTAAAAACGAAAAGATATTATAATAAACTTTAATTAATTTATTAATTTTATAAAAATTAATGCACTCTAGACTTGAATATTTTTATTAAGATAGATTATTATTTATTGAAATAGATTATTATTATCATCATCATTTTTAAATAATTGTTATAGTTTTTATTTTAATATTATTTTTATAGTTAAAATTAGATTTAAGAAAACTGAATACAGAGAGTTCAAGCCAATTTAAAATAGATTCAAGTAGAAGTTATGGTAGGAGTTAATTAGCAAAATCAGATTTAGTATAAAGTCCAAGAGAATAGAATTAAAATGAAATAGAAGAAGAAAATGGTAAAAAACAAAAGAAAAAATATCAGAATAAGAGGCATAAAAGTAAAAATCATCACCATCATAAAAAAAGGAGAGATAGTGATAGCAGTAGCAGTAGTAGTAACTCAAGTATAACTAGTAGCAGTGATAGTGGCAGTAGTAGTAGTAGTTCTTGCTCTAGTAGCTCATCTAGTAGTGATGATGACTCAAATAAACATCATAAAAAAAGGCATACACATAAAAAATCTAAGTATTCAGATCATTTGATAAAGAGTAGTTAAATTAGATATGAAGAAATTTAAAATGAGAAGGCATATATTAATAGATCAGCATCTAAAAGAGATAATAAGAAATCTAGAAATAGAAAAAAAGAAAATACACATGACGAAATTTTTAAATTTGGATCTTAACTGATAAAAGAAGTTAATGTGAGTAGAAAATTAAGAGATTTATTTATGTAAACAATAGGATCAACAGAATAATTTCGCCGAATGTTAGTTGAGAAAAAATACAAAAAAGCTTTTTTAGGAATTATTAAAGTTTTCTTAGATATTTTAACGATAATTAATTTTAATAAAAAATCTTCTTCCCCTACTCACAGCCCTGTTTCTTATTCTCCAATGAGTCATCTTATCAATACTTCTACTATGACTACTCATTCTAATTTAACTAGGAACCCTGTTCTTTCTTAAAGCAGATATCTTCCATCCCAAATACATATAAAAAATATAGATTACTAATAACAATAAGGATTTAATTCTTAAATAAATCAGTAAAATATTTTTTTTCTTTATTTTTAATTAAGATTTAAACAAATCTAATATAAATTGTAATATTTAATTAAATATTAGATCACTCTCAAGTCCTACAGGAACAGGTTATATACCACCCTATGTAACTGATAGAATATATAATTAAAATAGTGGATCACATTCGCCAATCACATCTCATAGTTTTGTTTCAGTTAAATAGTAATAAGGAAGTTACTATGTACCTGGACAGAGCCAGAAAAGACCAGGTTCTCCTCATTAATTAGGGAATTAGATTCTGAATAACTCAACTAACCATTATATATAAAATCAATACTACTAGATGCCCAGATAAATTGCCTAAAACTAGTAAGGAGGTGTATAAAACAATATTCAAAATGGTATTATTAGTGGATAATCTTATGACCTAAATTTATCAAATATAAATCCTAAATCATAAAATAATATTTAAAACTCTTTACCACCTACTGGCTAAACAAGCGGAAGTGATACTTACAGATAAAATTTCGATTCATTTATGTAACCATCCCCCTCAGGGATTAAAAATAAATAAATTACCCAAAATGATCTATAGAAATATGGTAATTTAAAATTATAATTATCAATAAATGAGATTTTATTTAATCATGTATTTTTGATTAGATTTATTTATAAAATTTTAATATACTAAAAGTATAAAGCCCTTATTTCAATCAAGGAAATAGCAGTGCTAAGAAGAAACAAGAGAAAGAAGGTATCAGGATTCAGTAGCATTATATGAAAAAGCTTGATTAAGGAGATGATTGGAATGAAGATAATTAAGAGGAAAATGAATATGAATCATATTAAAGAGCAAGAACTCCAAGATCGGCTAGCAACAACAACAACAATAATAGAATAAATAAAGAGAATTAAAATAAAAATCATAATTATTAAACCTTGAATAATAAAAATTATTTTGAAAGCTAAAACAATATAAATTCTCATGATGACGAATCAGATTTTTAATAAAAATATATACAATCGAAAGTAAGTAGCATATAAAGTTAAAATTCTTAGTAAGCTTCTTCTTATAATCATTCACATTCCACACACTAAACACACTAACTTGCAAATAAATCTAGTACTTAAAATACTCGTAGTCATAGTCCTTCTCCTAACTTAACTTAGGTAAACTAGTAAAAAATTAAGGAGGAAAAAAATTCTTAGAAATAATAAAAGTAACCGAATTATAAAAGTACCAAATAAGACAACAACTAATTCAATAATCTCACAATTGAAAATGAGCATAAGAAAACAATGTAGCACCTTATTAGTCCCAAAGTTGTAAATAGTCCCACTAAGAATCGTCTTGCATATTAAATATCCTCCTCAGTCCCAGAAATAGAAATGGATAGTGATTCTTAATAAGCAAGTAAAATAGAATAAAATTTTAAAACCATGAAGAAGTCATAAAAGGATACTAAGAGCGATAATTAGATGATTTCGACTAAGAATAAATCACAAAATAGATCATTTGTATTTGATGATGATTCTATTTCAACTCATTCAGCAACTAATAACAATAGAAAATAAGTAGGGTTTACCCCTAAATAGAATTTAAGGGATAAAAAAACATCTTTATCTCCAGTAGTTGGATTAATGCCTTGCATGAAAATAAGAGCCTCAAATAATGGTACAATCACTCCTTCAAAAAATAATGGATCGAGCACTAATTTGAAATCAGATCTTTCTGCAAGAGGATCTCATAATAATTTAGATAGTAAATGTAATAGTGTATATAGTTATAAGAATCAACCCGTAGGTGAACAATAACTTAAATCATCAAAGGCTCCTCCAGTCAGCATTGAATTTGTTGGTGCAAAAAAGAAATTTGTTCCTGATTTTAAAAATACTAGAGACTTTGATATTATTAGTGGTTACTCTATATAACAAAAATCTCTATCATAAAATAAACTTGAAGTTCCATAAATAAAAATTGTGGATGCAGATTCTACTCCTAATTCTAAGAATGAGAGTAAATCTTTTGGAGATAAGACCCCCTCTTTAAGAAATGAGAAAGAAGAAATCAAGTAAATGAATTGAATGAAATAATTTAAGAAAGATAGAAAGCCTCTTTTATTAGGATTAAAGTGAAAATAAAATTTTTAATTAAAATACTTTAGTAATTTATCAAAAAGTACATACATTTCAATCACTTTTCAATTATCATTTTAATGATATTAGTATTAATTAATTATTTTATTTTAGAAATAAATAAAGTATGAATTTCTTCAGCTATGTTTGCTTAGATATTTTAACTCAAATATTTTTATAATATTTGTTTAATTGAAAAATATGTAAATTAGAATTAATAAATCTATACTTTTTATAAATTAGATAGCTAAGAGTGTAAAAATGAAAGTTAATTAATATTTTATGTAATTTGCTTCATTTATGGAGAAATTATTTTTATATGAACATCTATCTATCTAACTAAAAAAATTGAAAGAATATGAAGATTATAACAAATACATCTAAATAATTTAAAAACCATCCATGCATGCAGATACTGATTCTTACTTAAATGTATGAATGGATAGTTGTTGCAGAAAGTTATGCATATGAGTGTAAAAAAACAAATCATAATCTCTTCAAAAAACAATAATTATTATTAGTAAAGTTAAATTTTTACAATTTTCTGAATTTATAAATTTCTGATAGTAGTATTAATCAAAAAGTAGTAGGTAGTTTAAATCTGGATTAGCTTAGAAAAAAAGTAAAATGTGATTATTAAATAAACATTTTTATCATAAAAAGTACATTAGCTTGAAGTAAAAATCATAGTCTGTCATTTTAAGCGTTAACATATAACGGCTTAAATAGAAAAACATACATTACTGCTCATCCTAATCATTTTTTTATGTTATTAAATAAGTTGTAAATACTGTACACTATTTAGAAAAATGAGTGATGCTGAAGTATAAATACGAGATCCTTTAGGAAAGTAAACATAGTCAATAGAAAATATTAATCCGGAAAAATTAGAATAAGAATAAAGTAATATTATTAAAGAATTTCATTTGAAGTTAGTTAGTTTTTGAGAAAAATTTGTTATGAGTTATGAACAGTTAGTTTTATCATTCAACTTATAAATTAATGCCTAATGCTCAAGGAAAGATAAAACATGATAGAAATAAATATGATTCTTATTTTTTAGTTGAAGATAATCATTAAAATACAATCATCTATATATAGATAGATATTAGTTTATTTTAATCTCTTTTGTGAATTCAAATAAAATCAATTTTACTATTTTTACTAATTAATTAGATGGATAGAAAAAAGGATTACCAGAAATTCTTAAAAGACCTACTGAAAGAAAATATGGATAAGAAGCATTAATAGAATAATAGTAAAAGCTTAGATCATCATAGACAGGAAGATCATTAGTTTAAAGTGAGTAGCTATAGAGATAATTATCAAATATTTCTATTCCAGATTATGTTGATTCACACATTCTATAAGAATCAAATATTTAGTAAAGCCATCATGTAGGAGGAGGGAACTATCATAATGATAAAAATAATGATTAAAAAGAGATAGATGAAATTTCATAATTAAGAAAAAGAAATTAATCTAGCATTGTAATTACTAAAGAAGAATAGGAATAATTAGATAAAGATCCATCCTTAATAAAAAGAAAAGAAAAGAATTAAAAAATATAGACATCTTATACTTCATTTGCTTAATAAGTAAAAGGAGGAGTTTATCCTTTAAATAGAAATAATTATTCATCCTATGGACCTAGAAGGATGGTAAATTCTCACAATCAAATAGAAAAACTAGATTAAAATATAAAAATGCTAGAGTAAAATCTATAACAATTAAAAAAGAGTCAAGCTTAAGTACAAGACACTACAAAGCTCTCAAACAGCCCTTATAAAGCAAGACCTATAACTGCTTCTGCAGAAAAGAAAATTAAAGATGATAAAATGGAAGCTTATAACAGACTTTACAACATAAATGAAAATATTTAAGAAGGCGATCATATGATCGTTAATTTTAATGCTAATTATTATAATAAGAAAAAATCTACTCGTATTGGAATGAATAATGGAACAAATACCAATTTCTATTAAAAAAATTTAGTAAATTAACTTTTTTCTTATTATTATTCATAATTAAATTATCACTTTTAAAAATTTAAAAATCTGTAAATTAATCTATTTTTAATAAAATTTTACAGCTTGACAAAAAATTGTAATTGACTACTGATTTGGTAGAAGCTAATCGTAATTAGGAAACTGATAAATTAAATTAAAATAAAAAATAAGTAGTAGAAGTTAAAAAATTAACAACCTCTGGTTAAAACAATTTAAGAATTAGAAAATTAGAAAATACTAAGTTAATTAAAGAAACTCCTCTAACAATAAGTAAAAAGATAAACACAATAGAAGATCCTTCTAATAACATTCCAATATCAACTGTAATCATTTTATTCAAAATTTGTCCTTAATTTTCTTTTAAATTAATCTAATATGTTAAACTTATGTTTAATTTCAATTAATACTTTTATAATAGACTGCAACTAAAACTTAAAAAGTAGATTTAAAAGAAAAGAGAGATTTCAATGATATATAAAGCTTTAGCTTGTAGGATGCAGCTTGCACAAGTTCTTAATCAACTAAAAATAAAAATGAACTTGACAATTATAAATTAGGTCCTTAAATAGGTAAAAAATTTTTTTATTTATTTAATTAATTGGTTAGGAATCTATTAACTATTTGGTTTAATTTTAATTTTTAAAGTATGCAGCACTAAATAAAAATTTTATTTTAACCAATTTTATAATAATATAAGGGAAAGGATCATATGCAACAGTAAGATTAGCTACTGATATTACAACTTCTGAATAAGTTGCAATAAAATTCTATGAAAAATATAAATTATTTGATCCTCAAAAAAAAAAGAATGTTCAAAGAGAAATATCTATTTTAAAGAAGATATCCCATCCTAATTGCATTGGCATGTCAAAAACTTTTGAAAATTCTAAGCATGTAAGAAGTTAAAATAATTATTCATTTTTCTTTATTTATGAGATAACTGAATTAAAAGTTATATACAATTTAAAGGAGAAAAATAAATAATATTTTAATAGAATCCTTTAAAAAAATGTTTAGCTTTTTAAATTTAAATGAAAATCATTGATTTTCAAATTTTTAATTAATTTTAAAGAAATGTAAGTAGAATTTTACTATCCATATGATAAGAATTGAGTGAAATGAAAATAGTATTTTAGCTTATCTAAATTAATTTTCTTATTTCAAATTTTACTATGTGAAAACTAAAATTTTATAAATATATTATAATAGATTTGTGTAGTAATGGAGTATGTTGGAAAAGATTCGCTCTATAATTATATTAAGACATTTGAAGGAAGGAAACTGCCTGAAGATGAAGCCAAGAGAATATTTAAATAAATAATTAAAGGTGTTAGCTATCTACATACAAATAATATTATTCATCGTGATATGAAGCTTGAGAATCTGCTAATGGATGACACAAAAAATATAAAAATTATTGATTTTGGATTTTCTATTATGATACCTCCTGATAAAAAATTGAATATATTTTGTGGGACTCCAAGTAATTACCTCTTTAAAATTTACCTTTCATATTTCTTTCTAGTTTATCTACATTCATCTTTGCAAACTAATGTAAGAGAAAAAATTTAATTCTAAAAGGTTATATGGCTCCAGAAATAGTTTCAAAGAAAGAATATTATGGTCCACCAGTTGATATATGGGCTTGTGGTATTTTGCTTTATGTTATGCTCGCTGGGACATTTCCTTTCAAAGCTGCTGATGATAAAACCCTTTACCATAAAATAAGAAATTGTAACTATGAATTACCTTCTCATGTTAGTGCAGGAGCAAGATAATTATTAAAAAAGATTCTGAATGTAAATTACCACGAAAGAGCAACATCTGAAGAAGTAAAATTTTTTATATTGTTTACAAGAATATATCTAAATAAAATACTATTTTTATAACTGTAAGGATATTAATAAGATTTATTGTAGTTTTTTATTGCATCATCATAAATTTAATTTTTAAAAATTTATATAGATTCTGATGGATACATGGATAAGCCCAATGAATATAGTAAGAAAGATAGATGAGTTGAAAGCATAAATAAAATAAAGGCAGCATCTTCTTACTTAACCAGATGAAGAAGATGATGAAAATAAAGATTTATGAGAAATTAATGAACTTGAATTAAAAGAAATTTTAAAGAATAATTAATATTGGTTTACTTATGACTCATTAATAAAAATTGAATTGATTTTTACCAAGCTCTCTAATTACTAATCACTGAAATATCTTTAAGAAGGATAATTAAGATAATTAAATATTTTCCTTTATCAAATTATTACAACTGTAAGACTTCTCAATTTTGAGAAACCCTTCTCTCTATTGTATAAGATCATTGATTTGAGATAATAAAAAATAATATATTTTTAAAGTGAGAGGAAATAAGGGAAGTAGTAAATTGAATGAATTAAAAATATATTTAAAAATACATTAAAACTATATTAAAATAATGTTTAAAAATTGTATAAGGTTTTATTTCTTTTGTTTTCCTATAGAGCTACTATTATCTTTTCATAAATGCTTCTAGAATACCATACTATTTATTTACCAAAAATCCTATAAATATCTTTTATATTTTATCTCTAAGATCAAATGATAACAATTATTTTTTCCTTTCCTTCTTCTAAATACTTTTAAGAAATGACTAAATAAAAATTATCTTTACTTAGGAAAAAAGTCTAAAAAGAGGTATGGAATATCTTTTAGTCTTTTCCTTATGAATATATTAAGATATTTCTTTTTACTTTATTATTGATCGTTGATTGGGTGTGGGAAGAAAATTATTTAATAAAGATATTTATTATTGAAAATGATATTCATATCATTTTAATCCATTCAATCTCATTCATTATTATTTAATTCTTTTTCTTTAATTTTAATAAAGCTTATTTTGAATTAAAAAGATCAAATTTTCATAAGATTTTCTAATATAAGCATGAATTTTTATAAATAAAACAGAGAATATTAAAAGAACTATTATGACGCAAAATTCACCATAACAAATTCCCTAATTCTTGTCAACTGTAATTTAAATTAATTTTGTGAAAATATAGATCACAACGCAATTACATATAAATAAATCTACTTCAAATCTAAAATATAGTACAAACGTAACAAAAAATGCTAATATTTTATACTCTCTTTTGTAAAATTCCTATTTATAAAATATAGCAAGCTTAAACTAGAAATCATGATTTACTCCGATAGTATACAAATCATTAGAAAAAGTAATTTGAGGTTGTGATTATTTTTAATCAATCACATGAATCAATTAAAGAAGGATTCTCACTAATTTATGAATTTACAATAAAAATAAACTAATAGATTATAATTATTTTCTGGGAAGTATCAAGTTTTCAATTCGATCTGCATTCAAATAATCAAAGAATTTATTTTTAGAATGAATTAATTATTCTTTTTATATTTCATTTTCTAATTCATCTAGACATATAAAAATCTGCATTTTAAAAAAATTGAAAGTTACAGTAGCAAATAATTTTCCAAAATTTTCACAAATTTTCCCTTAAAAACTATGAAGAATCAAATGATATTTCACAACTTAAAAGCTAAAAATTTGATACTCCTTTCTCTTGTTATTATTATTTATTGATAAATTTTACTTTTACAATAGATTAAAAAACTAGAAGTGAAGCTAAGAAAGATTAATAAAAAAATGGATGTCTAATATTATTTTTTTATTTATACATTAGTAAGATAAAAGATATGTTCAATCAACTTTTTTTAAAATACTAAATTGTATAAACAATTATAGAGTAGTTCAAACACTTAAAAATAAGGTGTCCTTGAAATTTCTTCACAAATTTGAATCAATTAGTATTATAGAAGGTGTGAGAGTAGAAATGGTAATATGACAAGAATTACTAATTTAATTGATAAATATTAATGGTAATTAGAAGCAAAAATAGTTTATCTATTATGTGAGTTGAAATGAATATTCACCGAATATTATAACCACTTATGAAGCAGGCTCGGAAAGTTAAGCAATATAATAGTACATTCGTGGCATGATTATGTTCTTTACCTTATTACTAAGTATTTTACCAGAAAAAAGTTTATTTAATTATTTTAAGAATCAGAATATAAGTAAGAAAATGGTATTTACGTAGTTTTTAATAATAAATACCTAAGATATTCAGCAAGTAGGACCTACCTTCATTTTTGGTTTTGGTGATCATTGTCCACAAGAATTATTTAAATTAATAATTGAGGACTCAAACTTAGAATAGGTTAAGATTTGTTTGTTAGTCATTTGATCAAGAATTTTTTTTTGTCAGAAAAAAGTGGGAAAATTTGATTAAAGATTTTTTCTCTTTAAAGTAAAACATCATCTTTACCCCAAAAAAAAGCAAATAGCATGCATTATCTGACAGATATAATAATCTATGATGAAATAGATAGACTATATTATTGAATAAAAATTCATATTTTAGAGTCTTTGTAAAACCGTTATGATGGTTAAAACGACTATAGAAGATGATGTAAATATCTCAAAATATCTAAGAAGGATTGGATTAATTAAAAAACTACCTCTTAAGATTTAAAAGTATGAAGCGGTCAAAATATTTGACAAAAATGGTTCATTCTATTACTTTCTATAGTTTGTTGACTGATTTAAATAGTCGTAATAGATTTTAAATTTTTTTTCTTATGCTAGTGATATTTCAATATTTTTAAATCTTCTTAAATATTTAATGGATATTTAATTGTTTTCTAATAGATTGTTAAAAGCACTCTATATGTTCCTTTTAAATACAAAGATTGAGTAAGTATGAAAGAATCGTTATCAGAATAAATATATTATTTTACTTGAAATGCACATCAAGAAATTCATAACCTTATTAAGAATTAGAATGAATTACGGAATAAGTATTTTTTACAGATTCACCTTGATAATTATTCAGGATTTAAATCTAAAAAATCATCCAAAGAATTCGTATTTTGAAAGAATTCTGATCGATCACCAAAATTCAACTTTTGCATTGCTTGGTTATATGAATAGTTTCTTTTAAATAGAATTACGTAGGCCATAAAAAAAAATATTACTTTTAACTTAATTAAAATTCAATAAAAAATAAAAAAAATCGCTTGAAAAAAGAAAATCAAAATCATCTTCAACTAGGTAAATTATTCACATTAATACATATTATTTACAACTAGAATTATAAATACTCAACTAAATATTAATTTATAAAAAAAAAGTTTAATCAAATAGCTAAGTCAAATAATTAAAGCAATAACCATGTTCCTCTCTAAATACACTCACACTTCCAGATTGCTCCAAAGCATTTGTAAGATGAACAGCTCTTCATCTTCCTTCAAAATCCTCAATAATATCCCTACTGATAATTCTATTCCACAATTTACTGTTGGCCGCAAAAATGGTTTCCTCCCTTGGGGAACTCCCTTGGCTCGCCTACCTGAACAATACAAGATTATAGATGAAATTCTCGATGAAGCCCCCTACTACAAGCGCGATGGTACCCCTGGTTTGATGGCCACAGGTAGATTTGGTGAATATGTTAGAGAAAAACTTCCCCTCCTTGATGTTTCTAACATCAAGGATTCTGCCCTTTTATTCGCCCTTTATCGTGATTATACCTTCTTAACTAGCATGTATCTTCTTGAGCCTTGCCATCTACATTACATCGCTACTCAAAAGAAGGATTATGGTCTAGGTCGCAGTAGACTTCCCGCTAATATAGCTGTACCTCTTGCTAATGTTGCTAAGCAACTTGGTGCTAAACCTTTCATGGAATACACTTGCTATGCTCTCTATAACTGGTAGAAGATTGACCCTACTGGTAATTGTGATGCCCAAAATATTAAATTAATTCGTCATTTGGAAGGCTCCCAACATGAAACTGGTTTTGTTGCAGTCCACGTCGCTATGGTTTAACATTCAGGAGAGCTTGTTTCTAATATTTAGGATGTTCTTGATGCTGCCGAAAAGTAAGATAGAAAAGCTTTCGATCACGCTGTTAAGGTTATGTTGACCACCACTAAGATTATCAATCTTAAAATGGATACAATGTGGGATTACTCTGCCCCTAAGGCTTATAATGATTTCCGTACTTATATTATGGGTACCAAGAGCTAACCCATGTTCCCTAAGGGTGTAATTTATGAAGGAGTTTCTGAAGAACCCACCTTCTACCGTGGTGAAAGTGGTGCTAATGATTCTATTATTCCTTCTATAGATAATCTTTTAGAACTCACAGAAAACATGCCAGACAATCCTTTCACTGCTATTCTTAAAGATTTCCGTACTTACCGTCCCGTTAATCACAATGCATTTTTAACTCATGTTGAAGAGCAAGCAAGGGAAGTAGGAGTTCGTGCCTTCGCTATTAGAGATTCTAACTCTACTGTCCTTTATCAAGCTCTCCTTGACTAGGTCTCTGAATTTAGAGAAAGACATTGGAGATTCACCAAGAACTACATCTTGAAATACTCTAAACATCCTCGTGCTACTGGCGGTTCTCCAATCATTACATGGTTACCCAACCAATTAGCAACTGTCATGTAAGCTATAGTTAACATTTAAAATTACATTAAGGAAGATGAACTCACTGTAGAAAACAAGTAATTGTATGTAGAACTAACAAAGAAGGCTGATACCTAGTTGCGTATTCTTAAGAGAGAAGTAGAAGAGTTAAAGAAGGAATATCCTGGCTAAGACATTGACTTCTAAGAAGTAGAAGGATATACACCCAGAAAAATTGAAACTAAATCTTCAGGTCCTTCTACCATCGGAAAAGCTAAAACTTCAACTGCTTGATAGAATATGGCTAAATAATTCCTTTTAATTTAATTTTTATAAACTCGCTATTAATTAAGTTTACTCTAGTAATATCCAAAAATTTCAACTAAAATCAACCACAGAAAAACTACTTAATACCCCCTATAAATTATTTCATATTGTATTTCTTTCTTCATTTATTGAAATTTGTTATTGGATTTTTATAATTTAAAATTAATTAACTTCTACTTATAAAAAAAAGTAAAAAATTATTATTCATTTTTCTTATATTTCTGGAATGATCCAGATTATAGAAACAAACAAACTACTACTATTCCTTAATTTTCATTTTTAAAATTTAAAAATTGGAAAAATTTTAATAGATACTAAAATCAATCAGATTGCTAGATTGCTGGTATAAACTGTACAATTTAAATATATTCGATGGCATTTATTTATTATTTTTATTAATTATTATAATTATATAAGATTTACTAGATCTATTTTAATTGATTCAGATAAGAAATATAATAAATCCTAAACAGTAACCAATCTAAAATATAATTCAATTAATTATAAAATTGCTAATATTTTTTTATGTCTTATTGAGTATTATTTGATCATTTTTTTATTCTAATAATAATATTTTATATTTAAATTTATATTTTATTTGATAAGTTTACATATTTGAAATGTTTATTAATTAGAAGAAGATAAAAATTATTTATTTAATTTGAAAAATAAGTGTCTAGTTAATAGATTTTATTTTAAATATTAAAGACTTCAAATACTAAGTATTTTTTAAATATGAGGTGTATTAAATATGATTTAAGAATCTATTCTATTTAACTAAACATTTATTGATAAAATATTTCTTTAAACGAAAGAAAAAGAAAATAAGGTAGAGAAAGAATTGAAAATATTGAAAGATTTTATAACAATAATAATTTTATAAATATATTTTTATATATATAACTTTATAATAAATTAGATATTAGGTAGGATTTGACATTCATTCATTCATTCGTTCATATGTTCATTCATTCGTTCATATGTTCATTCATTGATTAATTCATTTATAAATTCATTTATCCATCCTTTTATCTCAATATGATATATAATTTGTTATGTTTTATTTTTTTAATAATTGTTAAAATTAAATGCTATTCAGCTTTTATATCAATTTATTTTAATTAATCTCTCTAAACTAATTTAAAATTAATTTTATAATGGTTATTAAATTAATCTGAAGGAATTAAGCCAATTACTTAATCTTAACTCTATAATTCATATATCGTTTAAATTTTACAAATAACTAATCTCAATTTAACTCATTTCAAGATAAGCTGTTGGGTACTGTAAAAACATCTGCTTTTTTGTACGAATCATCCATTTCAGGCTAGTGTTAATAAGTGTTATTACTATTCTTTATCTTTGTTTGGTTAACTTTAGTTTACTTTTCTTTATTATTATCAGTATCTTCTTCTTATTCCCAACAGAAATCCTCTCCATCATCTTCAAACTCTTACTAGTAATACAAATTCATTCTAGAAGTTGATCTATGCTCATCTTAACCAGAGAGATTATTTTTGCTTCCATTATGCTTTTAATTCTTACTAATTTGAGAAAGTATCTATCCCTTGCCAGATCCATTATTGGGTAGGCTTCCTGTTATATTAAATTAGTCTCTGTTTAAACCGGCTATACCAGAAACTGAAGAAGTAGGTTTTGTGATTGGACGCTAATAGTAATTATTTCCGCTTTGTACATTCATAATACTGTTTCTAAACTCTTCTTCATAGATATCAGTTGATCCGTTAAAGTAAATTCCATTACTTAATTGAGGACGTAAACTATTACTATCACTAATCTCTGAGTCAACTAATGTATTAGTTCCATAGGAACATGAATAAATAATTTTCGGAATACTATCACCATAATCTTCTTCATTATCTTGACCTATTGGTTAATCAAACTCATTATTTGCATAGCTGTTAGTATCTTCGCTAAAGTGTTATTATTAATTATTTGCACTTTGAGGATTGTTAGTATTGCTACTGTTATCACTTCCTTTGAATTATCCTTTACTTACATTACTGTTTATTTCCACTTTCTTATTTCCTCCTTAGTTCTTTGCTATTCCTTTTAATTTATTTGCTGCTAATCCACTTTTCTAAATTGGGAAATTATTTGAAGTATCATTAGTTGTTTCTTGCATACTCTAATTAAATAACTATTTCTTCTTCTATTAACCAACTATTTTATTGGCAGAATCAAAATCAAATTTATTATTATTATAAGAGAATGAACTCTAATATCCATCAATATCTTAATTTGTTGAAGGGCTATGAGATTTTTTACTTATTTTAGCATTAGTATATAATATCTCATGGATATCTTAAAGAAGTGACTTAAGAGTTTTATCTGTGGTATCAATACCCTCAATTTCAAAATTTAAATTGCCACTGCTTCGAATCTTTCCCTTTTTCTCATTGATAGAATCATAAAACTCTTAAAATAAAGTCTTTCTATTTTTATTATTTTCTATATTTCTTTCACAAGCATCAATTAGCTAAGAAAGTCCTTTCATTTTACTTATGTGAATTACGTGAACTACTACTCCCCTGATTTTACTGTAGAATGTTTGGTTTTGAATATTTGTGCTATCATACAGCTTTTTTGTGTAATGGTCAATCATTTCTTATTTGCTAACCTAAATTAATTTGATAAATATTAGATTGTTTGAAATATTTTTAATCTTTTTTAAAAATTACACTAGCAATATCTCCCATAAGAACTAGTGCTAAGTTAAATTTCCTATCTATATGCATCAATTCAATTTCTATTCCAAACTTTTTGTGATCACTTTATATTATTTAAACAATTTATTTATTTTTAACAATACATTTCTAATAAATTTATATTTGGAATAGCAAATAATCTAAATCCTATATTGGATTCTTTCCCCAATTTAATTATACAAGTATTTGCATGTTTCTCTTAACTTCTCTAAATTAAATAAATATAATCAATCTATTAGAAATTACTAGTTTATCTGATCAAGAATTTGAGGTAATTGTTAGATATCACAATTCTTTTGTAAGATAAGGACAACACTAGGTGCTATTTAGAAAGCAGCTTACAATGCTTCTGGTAAATTTGGGCAAACATCATTAAATAAATCTATAGTGTCTTCAGAGATTGATGAAGTAATAGATAGGTCTTATTTTTTATAATCAGGATGTAGTACAACGACATCACCTCTAAGTTTTTTGAGAAGGAAGAAATCAGATTGAATTACTTCTACTTTATGTAATAGCTTAAACTATTCTATATTATATCTTGCATGACTAACTTTAACTTAGTTCATATCAACAGCTATTACATGGTTTGCTTCTTTAGCGAACTATTTTTAATAAAAGATTAATTAAAATTTTAGATTATTTGTATTAATATTCTTCTATATTTAAAAAATTCTTTTATTTATAAGATATTCTAACTTTATTTTATTTCTCGAGCTACAATTATTTAATTAGAAGGGATGCTTAGAAAAAACTACAGTATTTAAAATATTTAAAATAGTTCATTTTATGATCCAAATAATTTAAATAAATAAAATCCATTTTAAAATCTATTAAATTTGAAATTTAAAATAATCTACTTGAACTGTATTGTAACCTACTCCACAAAAAGCATCTATAACCATTTAGCCTTTAAATCTTTAAGCCAAGTATTGACAGATAGGTTCAGGGATTGCATTAAATTGACTGTCAAAATCACTTTTGAAGTTTTTATTGTAGAAGTAGCTATTAGGATCTGTTTAGAGTGTAGTTGAGATAACACCTTTTTGGCTAATACTTTATTTTGTTTGATTACCTATATTCATTTGAGATCCAAGAATAGAGTTACCTTAAAAATTCTTCTCCATTAGCTTAATTAATATATAGCTTTCTTTCTTTTTGCAGTAAAGATGGAATAGTTCAGTTTACAAAAGGTTATATTGCTAAAAGAAAGCTTTAATATTAAATTTATGCCTTTTTGTACTATTTTTAATACTCTTTGAGAAGTTATTGTCTATGCTTGATTAGTTGTGCTAATCATAAGTGATGTTATTATCGCCATCATTTTGATAATTATAATCCTAAGATTTTTTATTTGAGTTAATTACAGGATTCTGCACTGAATTCTGAATTTAGTTCTTTTAATTGAAATTATTAGAGTGAGATTGCATTTAAGCTTATTGATTTGCTTTTTACTAACTCGAACTGCTACTATTATTTTCATCCCCCTATTCTTTTATAATTCTACTAGAGTATGAATTATCCTTCTCTCTCTTCTTGTCTTTTGAAGGGGATTTCTTTGCTTTATTTCTTTGGCTATTACTTTAACTTGCAAAGATTTCACTATCTTAATTAGTTGATGAACTATTAGGAATTGCTGTATTCATATTATAATCTTAATTATTCGATTGACCATTGCGATCAATTTCGTCATCATTATGATCTTCATCAGTCTCTTAATCTACACTAGATCCAAAGCAGCAGCAGAAGAAAGATTTCTTTTTCTAATTCTTTTTTTTATCTTCTCCTTTCTTTCTTTGCTCTTTAGGAATTAATGATTCTTCCATTTCAAAATATTGTTATTTTTACTTCAGATTAACAAATTTTTGAAATGATTTAAAATATCTATTTTGTTATGTTTTGGATTTCCTTTTTGAAAATATTGTTAATTTATGTTTGAATAAATTTATAATAGTGTTTTAGTTGAGTTTAGATGTAAAATCTATATTTAAAATTAGTATTTTCTTTTGATAGTTGCTCTTTTCTCTATTTAATTAGAAAGCTATCTAAAAATTTGTTTGAACAAGCAATCTATCACTTCTTTAATAATTAGATTATTTATTCTTTGAATTGTTACTCTAAGCATGCCTCAATAATAAAGCTTGTTAATTCGCAGATAAATCATTGATACAATAAATGATATAAGTAAGATATTGTTAAGCAATATAGTTTTAAGTATGATGCAATCAATACTCTTTAGTGGTGTGCAATATACCTACTACAGAAAAGTACTCATCAATTATTAATTATTCTTACAAAAGGTATTTATTTATATGTAAATAAAAAAAGTGAATAAAGAGTGATAAAAAATTTATCATTAAAACAGTCCTATAGCAAGTTGATTTATAAAAGAATAATGTGAAGAATCTAATTAATAATTTGCGGTGTTTGCTAAATCAAGCTATTTTGATAATCCTCTAATCACAATATTGAACGAGTAAGACCAGGTTCTGCTAAACTCATTTACAAATTAAGACTTGCTCATTAACATAGAATACATATTATTAGTAACTAATAATTAACATAAATTTAGAAGCAGACAGAATTATAAATAAATTCAATACTTTTATTTAATTTGAGTTTATGAGGGAGTAAAGTGTAGAGAGTAAATCAATTTTGACAACGTTAAAAAAAGATACAATTATCTGACTATCCAAGAAAGAAATTTTAAAAATTTTTGATAATTAATCAAAGTATTTCATATTAAATCTTTCTCCTCTCATAATACTTTAATTTATTCCGTTAATTTTTAAAGATATTTTCAACAATTTTTGTCAAGTTAATAGACAACATTATCTAATCATTAGCATTTAATTAAAATTAAAAATTTCAAATATTAATTTTAATTAATATGAAATTATAGAATAAATAAATAAGTGAATTTAAATCTATCCTAAATAATGATTTATTTAATTTTTTAATTCACAAATATTCTAATTGAACGATCTTAATAATTGTTCATATGCCTTAATAATATCTGTTCATTATATTCAATCAATATGTCATATAATTTTCTAAAAGAGGATAATATATTTTAATTAATCTTTATAATTTACCAATTTTAATTGAAATTCAATAAGTAATACATCCCTAATTATATTAAAAAATGAATGTTAAGTTAATTGAGCATAATAGAAAATAATTTTTAAATTATGTTTGATTTAGATTTAATGAGATGAAAAATAGAAAATGAAATTTATACCAATATTCTTTACTCTTTTTAGGCAATTTAACTTAATTTATTATATCTTTTGGCCAATCGTATAAGTACTAAACTTTTAAATGATATGTTTAGAGAGTGTCATTAAAAAATATCATTTGTAATGGTAAAAGAGATTTAAGATAGCCTTAGAGTTTGCTAAAGAATAGCTTTAAATAAGATTATACTATAAATTAATTAAATCCCTAAGAAATCTCAAATAAATGCATATTAATAAATTGATGAATTCTTGCTAAGCTGATGAGTTTAATAATAAGTATATTTAGCGATCTATAGGCAGTATATTTGACGTAGAATAAACATAAAAAGAAATATTAAGAGATTTATTAACTTCAAAAAATAAAAAATCAATTAATCTTTTTACTTTTTTTTTGAATTATATAATATTTCTAAACCAAAAGCTATTTTCATAACCTTTTTCTTCTCCTTTTCTTCATCTTCTAAAGTGCTTCTTTCTTAAATTTTATCATAATGTTATTTATCTTCCTTTACCTTTCTCTGCTTTTATCTAGTCAGGCTCTTAATGAAATAAAAAATAAGGTTTGTTAATAAGTTTTTTATCAATGACGAAACAAAAAATTAAAAACTTAAAATAATTAATAATCTTTTGTAAAAAGAAAATTAAAAAATAAGAAAGAGGAAATATATAGGAAGTAATGGACAATAATAATAACAATATCTAAGATCCAAATTTCTCCTTAAAGGATTAAGCTGCCAATAATCAGGCCTAGGCAAGCAATGGCAAGAAGAAAGATTTTTAGATTTCGCCAGCCACCAAGGATAGAGTTGAAGCAGCCAAATCATATATAGAAAGTATTCATCATTTCTTTTCTTCTACAGTTTAGTTTTTTAGTGTACACCTCTTGTTATCACAGCTTAATTTACAAGGAAAATTTAACTTTAAGTCAGCTAAATTCTCGAAAGCATAAAGGAGTGTTTTAAATTTACATCCAATAAAATTGAATATAAGCATTCACTTCATTGCCTTCTATAAAAGCAGAATGATAACCCAAGTAAAGAAGCTAAGTTCATTAACTATTGATTAAATTACAAATAGGAAAATATGCAAAGGCTCTTTAGACTGATCGTGAGTTCAGAGAAAATTGGGAACTCTTATAAAAGAAGATGGCCTGTCTTAATATGGATTAGGTGGATAAAAAAATCATTGAGAAAGATGTCATGAGATAGGAATTTGAATTCAGTCGTAAAAAGTAATCAATTTAGCTTGAATTACTTTTATTTTTCTTAATCTTGAGATTAATTCCAGACTTAATAAAATAAATTTCATTCTCCTCCTCTTCAAATTCTATTGCTATGATCATTTTCTCTTCTTTCAAATCTTAATAGCAAATATATTTTAGTTTAAAAACTTATAGAAAACAAAAGAAGTATGTTATACCATTATAAAAAGCTTTCCAATAGCAAAAAGTATTCTAAGATTACCTGGAATTTAATTGAGATAAACGTATAGTAATGATGGGGAGAGATAAATACTTAGTTTTTGATATTACTGACCAATCATTAGTTAAACTACATATACCTCTTTAAATAAATATATAATAAAGAATCAATAAATATAGTATGGATAAATTTAATGCAGTTTTATTATATTAAAAGACGTCAAAAATTAAGTCCTTCAGATTATGATCCTCTTTCTATCATAGGTAGAGGTGCTTTTGGTGAAGTACGTGTTTGCCGTGAAAAGAAACCAAATGGTAGAATTGTTGCTGTAAAAAAGATGAAGAAGCAAGAAATGTTACAAAAAAATTAAATTAATCACGTCCGTGCCGAAAGAGATGTTCTCGCAACAGTTGATAATCCTTGGATTGTAGAATTATATTGCTCCTTTTAGGATTCTAAGCATCTTTACCTCGTTATGGAATATCTTTCAGGAGGAGGTAATCTATACTCAGAAGTTTTTAAAAATTATATATAGTCATAAAAATTAAGTGAGAAAGCAAAGCAAAACCAAAAATTGAATTAATTTGAATTAATTGTAGAATAGAATAGCTTGAATATCTATTTAATATTCATATTGTTTCTATAAAAAGGAATAAATTTGAATCTCATTCTACTTTTAATAAATAATTATTTAACCAATAAAATTAAATTTCTTACCTATTTAATATGATTTTAGATTTGATGACTGTATTGATGAAAAAGGATATTCTTACAGAAGAGGAATCAAAGTTCTATGCAAGTGAACTTGTGATGGCTATCGATTCAGTTCATAAAATGAATTACATTCATAGAGATCTTAAGCCAGATAATATTCTTCTTGGTAGAGATGGTCATATTAAATTATCAGATTTTGGTCTTTGCAAGCATGCTGTAAAATAAATAATTAAATACAATAATTAGTGGTTTGAAATGAAATCAAGAGCAAGTTTAACAAATTATCTATCTCATGACATACTTTTATCAAATTTACAAAAGAAATTAATTTCAATAGCTCAATAGATAGTTATCGAATTATAAAATTAGAAAAAAAAGATTTAAATTATACAAACTTGAAAGAATTAAATTTGGAGTTGGTAACTAAAGTAAAAATAACAAATTTACTTTTAATTACAAGTTAAAGATAAAATTTATCTCTTTGATAATTAAACTTAGAAAACTAACTCACCAATTCTCAATATTATAATTAGAATTCAACTTTACAAAAAAATTTATGAGTTTATCATTTCAACTTATTTCATTAAAAAAATTTATCTTATTAACAATTTAAACCTTATATTCTTTAGGAAATTAAACCAAAGTTATTACTTGGTAAAGAAGAGGAAAAGGTAGACTTTTCTAAAAATCCTACAGCTCTCTTGACTAAAAGACCAGAGGTTTATAAGAGGAATAGACACGTATTATAATTAAATTATATTAAATTAAAGATTAAATTTCTAATTTTTTTTTAATATAAAGCTAGCATATTCTACAGTAGGAACTCCAGATTATATTGCACCCGAAGTATTTGGATAATAAGGTTATACTGAAATTGTAGATTGGTGGAGTTTGGGAGTTATTCTTTTTGAAATGCTTGTTGGTTATCCTCCTTTCTTCTCAGAAGAACCTTCTACTACTTGCCAAAAAATTATTAACTGGCGTACTACTTTTGCTATTCCTAGAGAAGCTGGCTTAACAAAAGATGCAGAAGATTTGATTCGTAGATTAATTAATGATCCTATTAATAGATTAGGTGTTAATGGAGTCCACGAAATTAAAGCTCACCCATTCTTCTAAGGAGTAGATTGGAAGAGATTAAGAGAAAAAGTTCCTCCCTATATCCCTGAAGTAAATATTGCTTGTAAAATTAATAACTATTTTTTAAAATATGATTTTCTCAAATAAGGTTAAAGATGAGCTTGATGTCTCCAATTTTGATAAATTTGATGAAGAAGAACCTTGGATAAATTAAGAAAATAATAGAAAAAGCAAGAATAGATAATAAAATTTCCCTTTCATTGGATACACCTTTAAAAAAAATATGGAAAGTGAAAGATCTCCCATTAAGAAATACTTGACAGAATTTGATTAGATATTTGCTTAAAATCTATAATAAAATTAGCAACCACAGCAATAACAATAGCTAGGATAATAATAATAACAATTATTAGCAGCAAATATTTCCCCTTCATAATAATAATCTTCTAGGGTAACTAATATTCTTTTGAAATTTATTAAAAATAAACTTATCCTTCTTAATTTTATAGGTATAGAATAAGAGCCCTAATCATATTAACAAGCCTTCAGAATCAAATGTTGGAGATGCTCAAGAATTTGATGATAAAGGTTAAATAAATTAACCTAAGCAATTCTAAGGTGCTTTAAAAAGTACCAACCCTATTCCTCAAAACTTAAAGAACTACAATACTACTCCAAACTAATAAGTGAATCAATAACTTTAAGGAAATTCCTAAGGTTACTAATTATAATCACAAAATTCATAAAGCGGATCATAGAAGTAAATAAGACCTCCTCCTTCTCAAGAAAATGGCTATCCCCTTAATAATAATCTTTAACCTTTAAATTAAAATTTATTGAAAACAAACCAGTAGGCTTAGCTACCTTAGCTTCCCTCTAAAATTAATGCAAATAATATTAATGCTTAATAAATTAGTCCTAGAACTTAGCAACTTTAACAACAAATAAATTAATAGTACCCTAACAATAATTAATTAGGAGGCACAAAATTATAGTAATCCTAATTGTAACAATCTGATTTATACAATAATAGTAACAACTCAAGTTCAAATGGTTAAAATGGAGCTATTATGAAAGCTTCTTAGTAATAAAATTCTTAATTGTTGACTTAAGGAAGCACATAAGGATCTTAAAATAATATGAATGGTTCTGGATTGAACAACCCTTCACATTTCTTATACAAAGTAAATAATAATTAATAGTAATATTCAAGCACTCAATAGCAATAATTATAGCAATAAATGCCTAAAATGATGTAATAATCAAATAATTTTAACAATAATAACACCAATAACAATAATTATTAATAGCAATATATGACTGCTTCTAATTTATAACTTTAGCAATAAAACTACCTTTAATAATAATAAATGCAACAGCAACTCGGTTCTTCTTAATTGTAAAAGATTTAAGCTCCTTCATATAATGCTAATATTGCTAATGGTACAAACACAAATTAGACTTCATATCGAGTAAATACAAATACTTCTCCTCGCTTCCAAAATGATATCCCTACAAATATGGGCAATAGTATCAATAATAATCCTTAAGTTGGAATGAATGCTAGCTAAAATGTCAACAGAAATATTTCTCCTAAAGGAATTCCTACAAATTTATAGAATAACTATGGATATAACTTCTTTAACAGAGGCGGATCTCCTAATAAGAATTGAAAGAAAGATAAAAAGCTAAACACCTAAATAAGTGATCTAATTTAATACAAAATAATTCGATAATCTATTAAATATAAACCATTTTTTAAATATCTTAACTTACTTTCTCATATAAAAATTTGAGTAAATTTGGTTTGTTTCTTTTAATTATCAATTTCTTTATAATTTATGAAATGAATTAGATTTCTAGATATCAGCAATAAAAACAATTTTTCTACCATTTTGATCCTTTTAAAAATGTAATTCAAATAATATATAAAATTTATGATTACTCCAATAAATGAAAAGGTAATTTCTAGCCTAGCATTCATTATGAAATAGAAAACAAATAATAACTTAAACAAAAAGCAATAATAATTATAAGAGTCTCAACAGCTCTAGAGCAATAAAAACAATAAATAATAATATTAGTTATTAAATTTGATCTACTTTCTCTTCTTATTAACATAGAATTGGTATTGAGTAAGCATTCTTTCTTTCTTGGAAAATATTTACGAATGATGAATTAAATGAAGCTATCATTCTTCCTTGCATAAACGAAGAGGAAGTGTTATTAGAATCTTAATATTCATTTATGATCATATTTTAATAAGCATATATTTATATCTACAATACTGTTTATATCATTTGTTCTTTAAAATCTATTATCAATTTCATTTCTTCTAAAATTAATCCGATATTTATGTTTTTTAAGATATATTATTTGAAAATATATATTTTCTTCAATATCTTAATAAAAAAAATAATGCAGATTCACGAAACAAATTAAATTTAATATATTTATTGATTGGATTACATTGTTAACATTAATTATTTTAGAAGAGTACCTATTTTAAATTATTAATCTCATCACTTAAAAGTAAATTATATTTATCTTGATTTTTTATTTTTTATTTAAGTTATTTTAAGTATAAAGATATGCTAATAAATTAAATGACGATTAATTTACATCAAAGATATAAATAACGCTTTTCTATTTTTGAAGTGAGAAGTGGAATAGACAATTAAAATATTACTTACTAATACAAAGCTTGAATACAATTTTTTGTATAAAATATAGTACCTATAATTCATAAAAGTAAAATTATATCTTTAGCTACCTATGCCTATGAGTTTATTTCTAAGATTATGAATTTCATTTAGATTTTCAAAATGTTCTCTAATGTTTATTTAGCAAAAGTATTAAATAATCCATTATTAAGAAATATATTAGTTTAATTTTAGAGTTAAATTATAAACTTAATATTTTTATTCATAAAATCCTTATCAATTTATTTACATATCTTTTTCTGATAAAAGAATATGTTATCAAAAAATGATGTGTCAATAATTACTTTTTCCTGATTTATATTTAATTTTTTAAATAAATATTTTTTTATTACAATTTCTACTATTAAAAGTGGGCTATCAAAACAATTCAATTTATTCAATAAAACATTTGCCTATCTAGAATCATTTATCTAATTTTAATTCCTAATGGTTGGTAGGCTACTTATAGATTTTGTAAAATAAATTAGTAAAACAGCAAAAATGAAAGAATCTTATTCAAAAAAATACTACCTAAATGAATAAAATAGTATTTTTAAGTTGATTCTTTAATCCTTAGCGAATCATTAAAAATTATTATCAATATTTATATAAATTATGGTGCATATCTATTAAGTTGTCCTTATCTCCTTATATACTTTTTAGGATTGTTTTTATGAAATAAAAGCATATTTTTGCATAAACATATAACTTTTACATGCAATTTAACTAGGCTTCTTTAAAATTTTAAACTAGAATAACCTTAATGTAAATTTAATTTCTTACTTCCACTTTAATTCTAAAATAGCATCTAAAAAATATCTATTTAACTTATAATAATTACTTTCAAATACTAAAGAAAAGAAAATTTGTTGAAAAACGTGTTTTTGTAAAAAAATGTTATTTTATATTGTTAGTAAATAGTAGTTTTCAACTTAAAAAATCTAAATATTTTAACCAATATCTAAATTTTATATTCATCATCTATCTTTTGTTAATGCTTAATATTTTTGAGAGTGCTAGCTATCATAAGTCTCTTATTTTTATATTTTCTATTAGCATTTTTTATTCTACCTACTAAAATATAATTTATTTTAATTACTATCGATAAGAACAATGTCCCCTCATCACAAAATGACCTATAAATGACTTTATAAACTGCCCTCAATCTTAATTGCCTTAATCTCTGCTTATTATATACCAATATAAAAAAGGGATTCATATTATTGAAAGTCTTTAGCTAAATTGAAGATAAATAAAATGTCTTGTTCTATTCTGTATCTTTCCTTTTAAAAAGATATTCGCGAAAGAGAAATTGATTGGATTTTGAGTTAATAACTGGTATAGTAGTCGTGGAGGAAGAGATGCAAACTATATTTTAGGAAAGATACTAAAAGAATTTTGGAGTTAAGATTATTAAAAGTTTATATAAAAAAATTGATCGATGTGGGAGAGTTGAGTGTGATTAAATGATGTGGATGTTGATTTTAATAGGAATCTTTAAACAAAAATTAATGAAAAACAAAAACGATTTGGTTTCTTTGATTATTTTCAATGTGTGAACAGGTTTTCATTGATTTTTTTAGATGAAATAATGAATGAAACTCTCATAACACGTGTGTTTTCTTTTAACTTAACGTGCATTGTGTGAACACATTGCTTTTCAGTGTATATTTTAAAACTATAGCGAATCTTTTTTAATTATAAAGAAAAAAAATAAAAAATATTACCCTTCATAAAAAAAAGAGAAAAACAAATAAAAGAAATCATGAGCAGAATACTCGAAATTTTAGCTCCTGCTATCAACCTCATCCCTGAAGTTGATAAGCCTATCAAGAAGGTATGAATGATTCCCTTTAACTTAAACTCTACTCTCTCCTCTCCTCATTCAGCTTGCTTCTTAATAAAAATGATCACATCCTCTCTCCTTTTTCAATTTTCTTTCATTTTATTAGAGCTTTTAAGTCTAAAAATTAATGGTCAATCTTGAACCAATAACTCCTAAAAATGAAACCCCTAATCCAATGGAGGGATTTTCCTTAAAATGAAGGATACAGAGATGAAGCAAGCTAATGATAGAACCCATTTAAAGCATGATATAATTGAGGAGAGGCATTAGAAGTCTGATTTAGGCTATTTTTGATCATTTTTAAGAAATAAAACTAATTACTATCTTATAAAACAAATTAACTAAATTTATTATAATATAACATTAGATCCTCCCCTTCAGAAGCAGAGCCATGTGGACCGGTATCGTCATTTTGATCTACTTAGTTGCCAGTCAAATTCCCTTATACGGTGTTGTCTCTAACACTGGTTCTGATCCCTTCTACTGGTTGAGAGTTATCTTGGCCTCTAACAGAGGTACCATCATGGAATTAGGTATTTCTCCCACCGTTACTGCTGGTATGGTTATGTAATTACTCGTTGGTGCTCAAATCCTCAACGTTGACCAAAATGATCCCGTCCAAAGATCTCTCTACGAAGGCTCTCAAAAGCGTAATAAATCCATTTTCATACATTTAAATGAAATTTTCTTCATTACCAATCCTCTTCCTTTTCAACCAGCAGCCTATAGCTACTTACCTACCTACTACAAATAACCTCTTTTAAACAAATATATCATACTTTATCATCATTAATGAGAGTATAATAAGATGTAGTGTACCTATAATCACCTAACTTAAAACAAATTGAAGTTCTAATCATAGAAACAGTTTTGATAATACATAATCAAAAAGATATGATTTAGGTCATTTAATAGGAGATTTTATATATAATAATATAAATCAATCTATGAAGTGTTTTAAATAATGAAGTGGAAAAGTATCATAAAGAATTAGTATAGCAAGCAAGGAGTAATAGCCAAGAAATACCCAATGCTTCTACTTGAAATATTTAGATAAGATAGAAGAAGACTATTAGTGATGATATCTATAAAATACTTTTTGATTAATTTTTAATTTGGTTTAAAGAGAGATAAAGAGGAGGAAAGAAAATTAAATTTCTAAAGTTAGTTTGTTTGTTTATTTATTGATTTGATTCTGCTTGGTTGATTAGAATAAGAAAGATATTATATAGATAGATAGATATCTTAATGAATAAGAAAGACACGCGCACAAATAATTCAACAGAGAATAAATATAATCCTAATTCTAATGATAATTTTCATTAAAAATTTAAATGCATCAATAATTTGAAAGACTCAAAAGATTATTATCATAGTCCATCCAAAAAATAAATAAAACACAATAATTTAGATAATAGCATCATTATAAATTATCTATCTATCTACCTGCCTACCCTAAATAGTTTATTGATTGATTGATTCATTCATTCATCAATTCAGCATTTTAACTACACCCAAATTCAAATCAATTAACTTTATTTCAATTTATTAATAAATATTCTTATTAATAAAATAGTTTTGGGTTTAATTATCGCTTTCTTCGAAGCTGTCGCTTACGTCTGGTCTGGTATGTACGGTGACATCGAAAAGGTTGGTTACGGTAATGCTTTATTGATCGTTTTACAATTAACCTTCGCTGGTATCATTGTTATTCTTTTGGACGACTTACTTTCCAAGGGTCACGGTTTGGGTAACTCCGCTATTTCTGTTTTCATCGCCATCAACATCTGTGAAACCATCGTCTGGAAATCCTTCTCTCCTATCACCTATCCTATTCCTGGTTTTGAAAGAGAACAATACGAAGGTGCTATTTTAAATCTCTTCCACAGCTTATTCGTTATTGATAACAAGTTCGTTGCCCTCCAAAACGCTTTCTACAGATCTCACCTCCCCAACTTGGCTGGTTTGATCTCCACTGCTCTTATTTTTGTCGTAGTCGTTTACTTCCAAGGTTTCAAGGTTGATATCTCCCTTAAGAACGATAGAGTCAGAGGTGCTGTCCAATCTTATCCCATTAAGCTTTTCTACACTTCCAACATGCCTATCATCCTCTAAACTGCCCTTATCTCCAATCTTTACTTCTTCTCTCAAATGCTTTACAGAAACTTCAACGGTAACTTCATCGTTGGTCTCTTGGGTAAGTGGAGTCTCGCTGAAGCTGGTGGTTCTCACATGGTTCCCGTCGGTGGTCTTGTTTACTACTTATCTCCTCCCCACGGTATGATCGAAGTTATTTCTGACCCCCTCCACACCATCCTCTACATTGTCTTCATCCTTACTTCTTGCGCTTTGTTCTCCAAGACTTGGATTCAAGTTTCTGGTTCATCTGTTAAGGATGTTGCCAAACAACTCAAGGAATAAGGTATGGGTCTTGTTGGCTCCAGAGAATAGGGTCTTAAGCACCACTTAAATAGATACATTCCTATTGCTGCCACTTTCGGTGGTTTGTGCATTGGTGCCCTCTCCATTATTGCTGATTTCATTGGTGTCATTGGTTCTGGTAATAATTAAATTCATTTATCCCATTTGATTTTCCTAACTTCAATTTTATTGACTTTGAAATATCTTAAACATCCATTCAACTTTCATTATCAAAGCTTTCAATTTTTAATTCGTGTTTTGAATCAGTTGATGGAAAAAGCATACGATGGTTTTTTATTCTCTTCTCTACCAATGAGATTTTGAATTATACGCCCATCAAACAACTTCCAACAAATATTTTGAATTAAAGGAAAATAAAATTTCTAATAATATAAATTCTAAATTTTAATTTTACAATAAAAGGTACTGGTATCTTATTGGCTGTTAACATCGTCTATGGTTACTTCGAACAATTCAAGAGAGAAAAGGAACAAGGTACCTTAACTTTCTGAAATACTTGACATATTTAACAATCTTCCACGCTCGTTTTTCTTAAATTATCCACACAACAAAAAACAAACACACTGTTTCTATTTTAAATACACATTTAATTAATCTCATATTATGTGAGTATGTTTATTATATAAATACTTCATTTACTTTTTAAGTTGTATTTATAAGTATTTCATTGCACATTTATATACTCTTCGTTCGTGTTTTAATGTTTTAAGTTTTTATTCTTACTATTCTTTCATTCTTTCGTTATCTATTTATTAGCAATCCATTAATTATTAGCCCTCGTTTGTTCTTAATATAATACAACAATTTAAGAAAATGGTTAAACAAAATCATTCTATTAATAGTTTCCATATTTAATCATTAGTTACTGATCCTAATACTTTTTAGAAATTAAAATTACTGGCGAGTAGATATTTTTTTCTTAACTTATTATTACTTAAGGTATCGATTCCAATAAATTAAATTTTAATTTTATCATTTTTAGTAATATTTTTAATCATTAATTGCAATTTTAGAAGAAAAATTTTAAATTTGTAAACACTTTACAATTAATAAAACACATTATATTTTAAATTAATAATAATCATAACACTTCTAAAATCAATCTAATATAATCATAAAATATTTCTAATAGTCAAACAAAGTAATTGGTATATATTTCTTAACCATTTCATTAGCATTCATTTTGATAAATTATTACTATTATGAACATCAATTTAAAATTTGTGAGGCAAGTTGAATTTTTAAGTGATTGTACAGCCAATGATTTTTTAAATGAATTTTTTATAAAACATATGTAAACCTTATGATAAACAAAGTATTTTTAGGTATGAACATACAATTGACAATAGTTTTTGTTTTAATAGCATTAATAATTCATTAAATTTGTTAAAAAACTAGATGTGAATTTGATCAAATATATTCTGAAAAAGTATAAATAATAATCAGAACAATATTTAATACTAGATTCAATGCAGAATAGTTTAATAAATTAGTTCAATTTACAGTCAATTTTAAATCCCTACAATTTCAAATTGAAAAATTTAATCCTCTCTCGTAAAACTTCAGAGAAAATCTTTACTAATAATGAAATATTAATAATAATATGCGGATTTCTTGAAGAGAAAGAGATTTTAGTCTTAATGAGAGTAAACATAATCTATATCATTTTTATTTGTATCTAAATTCAAGTGCATGCATTTGTTAAGCACTAATATGAAATCTAAACTTATTCTTATTCTAATTTATCAATTTAAAAAAGGTAAATAAATATTTACAAAAATTACCTTAGACATTACCAAAACTAGAAATTCGTCTCCTAAAATATGAGCTTAAAACCACTTAAAATAAACTTGTAAGTATTAAAAAACTATTCATTTTCAACAAACTAATTTAAAACGATATTTAATGAAAATAGACTGATCAAAAAATGAGATCTTCAATTTAGGATCACAAAAATTAGTGCAATAATTTATCCCTTTTCAATCAAGCTTATGAATCAATGGTATTTAATATATATAAAACATTTATTTATTAAGTCAAGCATCTAGAATCTAACCTAATTTATTTAGAAATTAAAGGGAACAGCAAGTATCTCACCTTTGTTCTAATTATTAAAAAGCAAAAATTCAGAAATTTCCAAACGTAATCTATTTTTTTCTATTTACATTTAAAGAAAATTTATAGGATTTGTATAATTCCTTGTTTTATATTAAAATTTTAAAATAGGGTAAAATAAATCCCTTTAACTTCTTTTAATATTTCTTTTTATAGATTAAAATGACTAGAAGAAATGCGATTAAAATACTGAAGAAATTGTTTTCCATATGAGTATGCCTCTCCAATATTAGGAATAAATTGAAAATTTATAGAAAGAATATAATCAGACTGCTATGGATAATTTCTTTTTTTACTAGTAAGTGAAAAGAGGAGTCTTAGATTCAGATACAAAATTAGTTCTTGAACTTAAATAAGAGATTTATGAGTGCCTTAGAGAAGTATTTATTTTAATTTAGAATTTAAATTATAAGCATCATTATTTATAAATGACTTTAAAAGGACTAAGAGGAAAAGAGCAGTAAATTAAAGATCTTACCTAAATTACTCTTCACCAACCCCTACACTGATACTACTGGATACCTAAAGACTTAATGTAAGGATTTATTAGCATATAAGTGTTATAAAATAATATTTAAAATATAGTGGAGTGGATTGAAGTAAAGTAAGACATTAAAAATAAAACAGGGCATTTATTAGTAAATTTATTAAAAATATAGACAATATAACATGTTTTTAATATTTATTATTGTTATTTTAATTATTATAGAAAGAAACAGGTAAATTATTGTGTCCAGCTGTACACATAAAAAATATTTACAGTAAAATTAAGGGATAAAACTCTTCTTCCTCTTCTTCATGATCCTTATTGAAAAATGACTCATAGCAATAAGATTGATATCTATCCTCTCCCTTGAATGGTTATCCGTTTTTCAAATTATAAACTTAATATATTTTACATAATAGTATATCCATATAAATAATTGTTCTCAACTTTAATAATTTGTTCTGATATCATGTTTATTGTTATTAGTATACTTCCCAATTTAGACTTTTTTTTTAGTTAATATTTCATAAACTTCAATACCATTTGCTTTCTAATCCATTTATTAACTATCTTGTTAATCTTAACTAGTTTTCTTTCCTTCATTTTTGCTTTCTTTCAATTATTACTTAATAGATTATAATTCTTATTATTAGATATCCTCAATTAATAGTTCTAAATAGAAACTTTTACAATTCTCATCTCTGGTAATTAAATTTTTATAGAATTAATAATTAATAAATTACAATTAATGCTAAAAATTTACATTGATAACATATCATTGGAATGATCAAAAGAATAAGGTGCATATATGGCAGAATCATTTAGATTAAAAGGAATATTCTAAGTTTCAGAATCAGAATTGTTAAATTCTATAAGTTAATAGGAAATCCTATTTAATTATCATAAAAATTAAAAGTATTTTGTATTTAATAAGTATATTGATGTATTACGTTTAATTCATTATACTATCTGTATCATCCTCTAGATCTTAAAAATTGTTTAAGTGTTCTTATTAATTATACCTATTGCTTTAGTTATAAAATAATCATATTAATTCTAATACCATACCTAATAGAGTTTTGGTTTTCTTACTAGTGTAGATTAAAAATAATATTCTAAGTATCAGAATCAGAATTGTTAAATTCTATAAGCTAATAGGAAATCCTATATTTAATTATCATACAAATTAAAAGTATTTTGTATTTAATAAATATATTGAAATATTACGTTTAATTCATTACAATATCTGTATCATCGTCTGGATCTTAAAACTTATTCAAGTGTTCTTATTAATTATACCTATTATTTTAATTATAAAATAATCATATTAATTCTAATACAATAATTATTTTTATTTAATTTAGCATCAATCTGAAGAATACCTAATAGAGTTCTGGTTTTCTTACGAGCTTTTAGAGAAAAACGTGTTAGAGATGTTAATTTCTTCATAGAAGTTAGTATAATCTTGGGTATCTATTTCATTTTATTCAAATTAAAAATGATTTATAATTAATAATGGATAATTATTCATTTTTTTTGATTTTATTAGTCTTTCAAAACTTAATCTTTCTAAAAATGACCATCTTTTGTTCGTTATTTATAGGAAGTTATATTTAACTATTAAAGATCATTAGCTACATAATCATAAACATTTTATCAAAGTATATTTAAAAATCAGTAATAATTTACAATAGTATTAATTACCTTCATCCTGCTATCCAAAGTTTAACCCATCACAATCCATTAGTATCTACAATTGTCTGATGAGTGTTATTTCAAAATTTATCTACCTTTTTAAAGCTGTATTTTTAATTCATAATCTATCTTTAAATAGCTTAATTTATAAATTATTTTTCACAAAATTTTTAAATGATTAGATTTACAATATCAATCAAAATGATAGATTCTAAAATATAATTCTAAGTAGAATATAAAATATGCGTATCATATGTAAAGTTAATAAGTTTTTTAAATCTTTTTAGTTTAATGATGGATATTAAAGATCTCCTAGATTCATTTCAAATGTTGAAATTATATGATAATATACTTTTTTTTAAATAAGAGGGAGATAAAAATAATAAAATTATTTAATAAATTATTAAGAATCTACAATTTTAAAAACTATTATAATTAAAGTTTAGAAATAGAATTTAATATTACTATAAATATCAAATAAAATAAGGATTTTGTCATACTTATTTTTAATTTATAAATTAAAATCTATTATGAATTAAAAGAATAATAAATTGTAATAATGAAATTGTTATTTGAACAGGATAATTTATCTCTTTTATTTTCAAAAAACTATGGATATATAGATATGATTTAAGAAAAATGAAGAATAAAACAAATTTGTCAATTAGAAAGATAAATAAAGTGAAAAGTTCGAAAAATTAAAGTTAATAAGCTAATTAATGATGCACAGTGTATGCATTAATAATAGGCGCGCACTTCAGAAATTATATAAAAACTTAAACAAATACAATTTATAGTAATTAGAGAATGAACCCCGCAGATAAAAAATTGAAGCAAAGAACTACAAAGCCTACTCAACAATAAGTATAGCAATCTTCAAAATCTGAAAAAACTAGTAAGTTTAATTTTTAAAGTTGAATGCAGAATAATAAATTGAATCTATTCTTTCTCATTAATCCATATAATATGAGAAAAGGATATATGATTGTCATTTTTTTCTTCTGCTTTCAATTTTTGTTTTGAGCTGATCTCTCTGATTACCACGTATAAGAATTAAATTAATTATTGTCGTAGAAAGATTTGGAAGAGGCAATTGAGAAGGAGAAACAACCATCAGGAATAGCCCGCTTAATATAAAGTTAAAGCTCATCATAGCAATAATTAACTCCCCCTCCCCCTAGATAATCCTCTTCATAGCAATTACTATCACTTATAAGTTAATAGCCAAGCAATTAGTCTCTGAATTAGCTACCCTAATTGCAGCAATCTTCTTCAGCATAACAGTTATAAAGTAAAGCTGATATGAAAGCTAAAAGTCAGGGAAATGAAAAGAAATACAAGGCTCTAATCGATCCAGATTCTGACGATGATGATTAAAGCTTTATTTTCATAAAAAAGAAAAAAGTAGAAGTTGATTTAAAGCCAACTTAATAAATCTAAGTAAAAAATGAAGAAATAAAGTAGTCAAATTTAATTGTAATTCCTGTGGCACCACTTAATATTAATAAGGTAATAAAAAATCATTAAAACTCCATATTATAAAAATAAATTTAGATATTGAAAAAGATAGAAGTTAGTAGATAACTGAATTTTGTTAATAAAAAATGAGAATAACTATTATTCAAATAAAAATTAAGATTAAATAACTTCATTATTTTTAAAAACTAATGAAATTAGTGTTTCTAAGATATATTATTGCAAACCTCAAAAGATCAGAATTCTCTGACTATGATTAAGACTATCCTTTCAGCAGGAAGCAAAAAGCTGGCAGATAAATAGAGCGTTTTTAAGAAAACATGGACTTAACTGAGAAATTCAAATGTTTCTCATGAGGAATACTTAAAATGGGAGGAATAGCTCAAGAAAAATGAGGCATTTGAAATAAAAGATATCAAAGAAACTACGATTTAGAGATTAATTAATGGCAAAATAAGAGGTAATAAATAATGCAATATTTTAAAAATATTATTAAAAATAAAATTTACTGATTAAAACCAATACGTATAAGCTAGCAATTAAGGATTTTAACTTAAAGGGATGAAGTAGCTAGCATTTATTTTTGGCTTATAGTCTAGACATAATTGTTATATATTTCTTAAAAATAATAAAATTGTTGTAGAAATTATTTTTACAGTTTTTTTAATATAATCAGTAGTTTTATCAATTATCTAACATTAGTGATATTTTTAACACTTTATTTAATAAAATTTTAAAATATATTTTATATTATTAGGCTTTGTCAGTTAAGAATATCTTTTAGAAAAAGGGAAAAAAGATTATTTAGTTAGAAATAAATTAGAAGATGATCCTACCATGCAAACAAAAGAGTTTAGACTTGATGAAAGGCAATTAGAAGAATTTAAAAATGATTAATTTACACTATTAGAAAAGCTTATGAAAGAAAATAATTTAGTAGCAATTGATATGATGAAACCAGATATGATGAAGTAAGCTAGAGAAATGAGTAATTAAGTGCTAAGTAATTCCTTAGGAGATGATCCTTTTTTTGATTCAGATAATTTTCTTGCAGATAATATCAATAATGATAAATAACTGTAATTTTTAGATGATGAAGAGAATGTAGTTTAAAAAATTAGTCTTTGTAAGTACTTTGAAACTAAAACTAAACCCGAAAACTAATTAGCCTAAAATCCACCTCAATAAGATAATAATGGAAGCAAAACATTTTCATCCTCAAATACTTATGATCCCTATGAAATTGAGAAGAATATTGAAAAATATTCTTTTCAAAAAATATTTAAAAGTTATGACGATTTTATACATTTGTAGCCTTCAGATAATTGCTTGATTGCTAAAAGAGTAAAGTCTCTTTTACTTGACATTAAATCTGATGAACTTTTCACAGATGCTAAATTTTAGAAAGAATAGTTTGAAAAATATTAGAAACTCCTCAAAAAGATTAATGTATTTATTTTCTTTACTAAAATAGCTATTTCATTAAAAATTAATTTCAATAAACTAGGAAATAGAATCATTTGATCTAAGTAAAGTTAATGAAGAAACTTTGAAAGATTTAGTCGAAATAACTGCTTATATAATGAATAATGTTCACTATTTTTAAAAATTTAACTTAAAATGCGATTTACTCCATCCCTTAGATTTATTATATGTTACTGAAAAATTTCTGAAATAATCTTCTTACAATACCTCCTCATCGTCTTCATCATCATCCTCCTCATCTAACTCTTCCTCTTCCTCCAACTAAGCTGCGGTTAATACATAGATTAAAAAGAGTTGAAATTTCTCCCTTCTATTCATTTCATCCAATCTATTTATTTAATCTGTATTTATTAGTATTTGCATATTTTATAGGTTGCATTTTCATCATAGCTTGTTGTTAATTCAACCCAAATACAACATCTTTAATAAGCTTTATCTCATATCAAAAGAAGGAAAAGAATACTGCTTCAAAATGTTCTATTAATTTTAATTAAATCCTTACAATAGTGCCTAAAATAGTATGAGATTTCCTAATAATTTTTTTATTAATTGCAATAAACTCCTATTAAAAATATTATTTTCATATAATGATTACATTCAAAATGAAAAGTAATGAATAAGAAGGATTATTTTTAATTCTCATAAATATTTATGATTATTATTTATATAATGATATCAAATTAATTTAATATTTTTCCTAAAATAGAAATTTATTTAATAAAAATAAAAGATTATCAATATTCCAATTATAATTAAATATATTTATAAAAGCTTATTAATTAGATTTAAAAGAAATTTATGGAAATAATTTATTTATGAATTTCTCAAAAGTGTTTATAAAATCAAATTATGGATATTACCATCAGGTTTTTATTGGTTAGTTGTTTCTCGCAAGTATTTAATTTTATTAAAAATTTAGTGGTAATAATCAAAGTTAAAATATCCTAACTTATTAGTTTTGCAGTATAGCATAAATATTATTAAGTAATTACTTTTTGATACTAAAATCAAAATACATATAGAGTTTATCTTGTTTGCTTTGGTTTGTTTATTTTATTAGGAAAATTCAAGTAGATAACAAAACCAAAAGTTTAACCATTAAAGATATACATAAGTATATTAAGGCCTCTCTTGAATATTAATCAGAATTTTATATGAGTGAGATGCCATCACAGAATGTACACAAATTTTTTTTGAATCAAATATGATTTAACTTAATTAGGTATATTAATGTTATATTTAAAGTAAGATAATAAGGCAAAATCAATATTAGAAGACCCTTTAAAGGTGATCTCAGAAAGAGCAAAGAAGTAGCAAAATACTAACGAGAAGTAATTTACAAACGAAAATTAAAAATAGAATTAAAATAGTATAGAGAAGTCTACAATACTTAATATAAATGATGAATAGATAATTAATTCAACAGATAAAAATGTAAATTCTAATAAATACGATGGAACAAAAGGATAGAAAGGAATTTAAAAAAATTAAAATGCTACTCTAAATTCTAATAATTGTAAAGATGACAGTTTATAATAATAACCTTTATAGGAAAATACAGAAAAATCAAATGTATCTGATATAAAAGGTAAACATGAATAAAATATTTCTTCACAGGATGCGAATACACTGGATGAGCTTAATTTAAGCAAATAAGATAGCAAGATTGCGAAAAATGAATCTAAAAGATATTTTAAACAAGCTGATATTAACATGAATAAAAATATGAATGAATAGTCTTTCCTTTTAAATTTAAATGATAATGAATAGAAAGACTATTAGGTTTCCTCATAATATGATTTAGAAAAGCATATAGGTCTATAGAAAAGTGAACTGGTTAAGAATTAAAACGAACATAGAGTAATCTCACCAATAACTTCAAATAATAATATTATTAATTAAGATAAAATTGTAAGTGATAACTAATTAAAAGAGTTAAATATAGAGTCAAATAATTAAAGTATTTCTACTGCAAACATAATTGATTAAAATAGATCATCATCCTCATATATAACAGAAACCAAACAAAATTAGTAAAATAAGAAATTTCTAACACCAGACAGATCAAAATAGAATAGATTTAAATCTGATCAAAAACAAAAAGACCATGAAAAATTAAAAAATTATGCTAATAGAGTAAAATCAAATTAAAGTTTAGTAGAGAATATATTAACACCAACTCATGTTGTGAATGAACTATATGATAATATCTAACCTTAGAACGATATTCCTTAAAACCACTTTAGAGTAAATAATATTAAAAATTATTAATGTATTTATGTATTATACTTTAATAGATGGATGGGAATTACTATTAGAAAGCCTTTGCTGAAAGAAATCATTAGAATTCAGTAACTTAAATTTTTATATTTAAATGTACATTAATAAATTCATTTTTTCTAATAGTAATAAAAAGATAAATCAATCCCTAATTAATCAATTCTAGAAAATAATAAACCTAAGAATCAATTTATTATAAGAAAAGAAAGAAATAGTCAATCTAAATAAACTTTTAACAATAATCAAGCACAGAATAATGATGGGAATTAGACTCAAAATAAATCTAATTCAGGATAAAAATTATTTACAAAGAGTTTTTATGAAGATGAAAATCATAAAAATTTTATAAAAGAAAAAATGAAGGAGAGAAAATAATTATAGATAAAAAGGGAAAAATCTCTATTAGAATAATAAGAGATTTTAAAGAAAAAAGAAATTGAATAAATTGAATAGTTTAATAAAAGGAGGGAGTAAGTACTTTAAGAGAGGGCTTTATTGATTCAAGAGAGAATGAAGAAGAATCGGTAATATATTGAGAATTTAGAAGCTAATAAATCATCAAGTAGAGAAAGATCTTAGTTTGAATCTATCTAAAAACCTCTATTTATTGAGTACTAGGAAAAATTTGAATAAAATTAAATGAAAGAAATTGAAGAAAGGAAAAGAATCTTGGAGAGAGTTAAATTATCTAAAAAGCACATTAATTATGAAGAAATCGTAAGGCATGAAAAAGAATATGAGAATCATTTATTAGAGAGATAGAATTCAAAATAAAGTAATCTTATTTTCACATTAATTCTTAAATAGTTTTTACCAAAATTTAAAAATTTACTATTCTATATTATTAATAAATTTAATAGAAAATAAAGATGAATGGCATTATTAAAAACCAAAATTTTAATCTAAATTATGGGAGATTTGTCAGAAAGAGAAGCAAGATTAATAATAGAGAGAATAAGAAATTTAGTTTTAAAGGAAATAGAGAGAAGAAAGAAGACACAGATTTGGTGAATAGCTTAGAGAAGATATCCACAATACTAGTAGTGCTAATAAAAGGCAAAGCTAACCATTGATTATTAGTAAATAAAGATAATAATCTGCTAGAACTGATAAGGATACACTAGAATCTTAATTCTTGAACTAAAGTAAACTGGATTTTGATCATAGCCCAAAAATAGGAAATTAAAGAAATTTAATTGATATAATTGATGAAGCAAAAGATCATAAAAAGATAAGAAGATAAGATGACAGTAAATATAGTAGCAATTAATCTAGAAATATACATTTGATGAGTGCTCAAAGTATGAATAACAATAGTAGTGCAACAATAGATTGTAATTAATTATAGTATTCTCAAAAATAGGATTATGAAATAAATAATAAAGTTTCATCTTCTTAGTGTAATCTTAATCATTTAAATAATAGAAACCGTGGTAAATAAATCTAAAGGTAACATACTACTGATTAGTTTCTTTAAAATTCTGATTTTGATTAGTAATTATGGGATAAAAATAGTAGTAATAAATATTATATGAAATAAAACTTTAAAAATTCAAATAGTACTTTAATTAATAAAAATCATTAACTATCTAATGAGAGTATCATTTAATACTCTGAAGATGTCCATTCTAATTTTTTTGTAGATTAATCATTTTCTTCACCTAGCAAAAAATATTAATATCCTCATCATAAAATAAGAAGTGCTAAGGACAGATTAAATAGTGTAAATAGTAGTATCCATAATGTTTCACTGGTCAGATAAAGAAAAACTGATAATTTAAGAACTGAGAAAAGTAATGATTCCAAAAATATGACTGAAAATTATCAAGATTTAATAAAGCTTCATGATACTAATTTAACAAAAAAATTAAATAACAAAAGTAGAAGTATTTATGAAAAGGTAGAAGATATAAGAGTTGAAACTCAAAAAATGGAATAAATAGCTAATAAATAAACTTAATTACTTAGAGTATCATCTAATGAAGAGATAGATAGAACATTCATTTCTAACATCTACATTAAATCTATTTAAGCAAAATTAGCTGTCTTAGATTAAATAACTCCTGATATTAATCTTAATCACATTAAAATTGATTAATAAATCCACTCAGAAAATAACTAAAGAACAAAAAAAGCTATTACTACAAATGAAGATAGTTTTATCATTGCAAGTTAAGTAGTTAATAATACATCACCTAGCACAAAAGGAATTCTCAAAAAAGAATTAAAATTTGCTGATTAATGAAGAAAAATCTTAAAATGTTTATAAAGAGGCTTCAAATATTTAATAAAATAAATATAGATTTATAAAATTAATAAATTATTAAATCAATAAATAAATAATTCATATTTATTGTTTCATATATAAAGCTAATTAGTACGTATGGCTTAAATTTAAAACAAAAAATATTTTACAAAAAGTAGAATATTTTAAAAAATCAAATTAATAGTTAATAAAAATCATGTTTTGTTTAGGATCTTCAAATATAATATTATTCAATAAAAATAAACTGAAATTAGTAATTAATATAGTGCAAATTGATAATTTAAAAAAGAAAGTTATTCTAAAAGAAAAAATAAAAAATATTATTGAACAAATTATATTTTTAAAAATAAAATGTAAAATGAATTATTGAAATATGAATTTTATATCTTATTTGTCTTTATAGCTTATTTTAGCACTGTTTTTAAGTGGTTAGTGCTCATATAATTTCTATTTCATGTCCAGCTCCATAGCTAGTAATAAAGAAGGAATAACTATCATCAGTCTTGTAGATATCAAATACATTAAAAACTTTATTAAATGTATTTTTTGTTAAATTAGCAAATATAAGGGCCTGATCGAAAGGTTGATAAGTCATAGAAATAACATCGTTTTTCTCAAATTATATACCTAAATTAATTTATTTACTTTCCCTTTCATTGTCTACATAGTAGCAAGAACCTTTACTTCCATTTTGATAAATATAGAAATTCTTTTTTCTCAAAACCTCTGCAATATTGGCAAATTTCTCATTAATGTGCTTATTAGTTTATGCTATACCTACATAAACTCCATTTGATCCTTTTTAGTTAATTCTAAGAGTGATTGTGCTCTCTTTGTTTCCAGAAAGATATGGAGCACAGAAAATGCAAGATAATAAATCCTCACTCAATTAATTTTAGGTTGCAATCTTTGTTTTTTCAGGATTAATTATATATTTTTCTAATCCTTAACTCATGTTGAACTATTAGAAAATAAATTATGTTTCATTTGCGCTTTTAGATATATCTTTAATCTATTTAACAAATTTCTAGCATTAATTCTTAAATACCTCTACTTATCTCTCATATTAAGCAATATCACTAGACTTTTTTAAGGTAGTTTTATCCATATTTTGCATGTTCTCAATCAAAATAAAGATTTCTTTGATAGATTTCTACTTTGAGCTTGTATCAATATCTTGAGATTCTAATATACCATGTATTTTTTCTAAATTTATGGTTTAATCAAGTTCTTCACTATACTATTAAGATTCTAAGACCGAAAAAATTTAATTTTTATAGGATGCTAATACCTGATTCACCTCTTAAATAGTGTCTAATATGCTTGATTTAGTTAATTCTAGCTTTTTTTCTTCACCCTTTGCTAAATCTCTTTTTTCTACCTATATGAAATCAGGTAACTATTGCCACATCTTCTTATTCTTTATTTTATTTATTGAGAGTATAAGTTTATTATCGCAGCTAGTACTATGCTCACTAATACATTCGCAGCAAAGCAATCTATAAGAACTTTCACATTTTAGATTGACACATATTAAGCTTATATTTTCTTAATGCCTTTCGCATAAAAAGTTAGATTACATTTTCTTAATCTTCTTTTATATCCTCTAGCTTATTATTATGATTTAATTTTTATCTAAAATTTCAGGTATTTGATCAAAAATTAAATATAAAATATACTGCAAATCCTTTTATAAAACAATGTAATTTAATTAAAATTAATAACTTTCTCATTTGTGTAATAATAATAAAAAATTTTTTTAAATAACTTGAAGGTAGGATAATAAGTATATGAGAACGCATTATATTTTATTTTATTAATTTTTTGGGATAAAATCCTTCTAAAACTTTCAATATTTTCATAGCTAACATTAATATTGATAAAATATTTACTAATAGCTATTCTTCATTTCTTTTGCATATTTTAGATTTAACTAACATTTTATTTTTATTTTTTAAAAAAAAGGAAGAGTAATGTCTCAAAGTAATGATTGTTGATAACAAATTTTGAGTGATAAAAAATTTATGTAAAAGATAGGATTATTAGAATCTAAATTTTGAATTGCTAATTTACATGAAGAGAGTATAAATATTTTTAATTTACTTTTTATCTTAAGGATTTAAATGAAGACTAATCGAAACAGTAAAGAGTAATTATTATAAGTTCTCAATTAATCAACTTAATGAAAATTTAGATAATATCCTAACTAACTTTTAAAAATTTTTAATTTTCTAATACTTATTTATCATATAATAAAATAATCATTAATTAATTAAATTAATAAATAAAAAGAGGGCAAATAAGTAATCCTAATTATCGAAGATCAATAAATATTGAAGGGATTGAAAAATATGTAAATCGAAATGTATGGAGAAGAATAGCCATAATATGTCTCTGACTTCCTAAGTATATAGAAAAAAGAGGAAAATAATTTAGATTTTGGTAATTTTAATAATTAAGTATTTTTAGAATATTCTAATAATAATATAGTTTTATTTTAATATATAATTATGTCTTTATTTTGATAAGTAAAAAAACTAACAGGCTTTGAAATTAAATCCTACTTAACTATTAGTATGTTTGAATATTAAAATCTTTGTTTGTTTATATTAACATAAAAACAATTTTAAATTACCATAATACTCATTTAACAAGATAATTTCCTTTAATCAATAGATTCCTTCCTGGACGAATAGGATAAAGTTGGAACTGAGTTGAATAATAGTGTATTTACATTTGCATAGAATCACATTAGTATGGTAGATGATCAATTATAACTTATTTAGACAATCAACCCTGCATCCTCTCCTTAAAAAAATACAGCGCCTACTAAAATTTTGGCTGATGTTAAACTAAATATTGAGGCTTATGAAATTTGTTAAAATTGTAATAGATAATTCTTTTAGGGTCGTCTTTATCTTCATCAAAAGTCTTGCAAACCATAGAATCCACTTAAACCTTTAAATATCCTAAAAATACACAATCTATAAACTAATATAGACAGCCATGTAAAACTCTGTTCAAACGTAACTAAAATAATTAAGCTTTTTAATTTTAACTTTAAAGTAGCATGAGGTTTTAAAATATTTGGAATATTATTTTAGAAATAACAGCTAAATTTGAGTGATAACTTACGTCATTCATATTTGAATTTGAATTGATTAATAACGTCAATTATTTATTTGTACAAAATAGAAAGATAGAAAAAAAAAATATATGAATAGAGAAGTAAACTCACAATAGAGAGTTAGTGCAACCCCTACTACAGCGGATAGCATTGAGGTATAATAAATAATGATTTATATTTGTATTTATTAATATTTTTTAGAAGTAAAAGAACTCTATTTTTGTAATTTGAATTACTGTCACTATAGTCAATATTTCTTTCATACATTCAACACTATTTAAATAATAATAAGAACAAATCTAACTTATAATACTTATTTTGTTATAATAGTAGAAATCTCTTAATTAAAAAGATCTCTTAAAAGTTTTATCATCATCTTAGCAATAGAATCCTTTACCAAAATGGAAGCTAGAGCATCAGAGTATTCTATTAAATATAAAATCACCTTAATTAAATGTAAGTAGATTATTTAAGTAGAAGTAAATAAATTTACATTTTTCTAAAAATAGACCTAAGATATAATATATCAGCAATATGTATAATGCTAACACTGCTAAAGAAAGTTTAAGCCATGTAAATAATTTTTGTTTGATTTTTTCTGATTGAATTTAAAAGTTAAATAACTTCACTAAATATCTAGAAGTAGCAGAGTAACACATCCCAAGTTGTAAGAATATTTTCAATCGTCCAAAGCCTCCAAAAAAGATTATGTAATAAGAAGGAAGTGGTAAATCTTAAATTGAATAGCTAGTCTAAAAAAGCAGAAATAACCTAATTTAATCAGAAAATAAAATTTAAATAGAAGGGAGTCCTCTAAATATTTTTGGGAGTAGTAATATGCCTACTAAAGAATAGTTATTAGATAATTCAATTACTCTCTTTAATGAAGATATAGTTTTTATCAAAGATTCTTCATCTAAAAGATTATTTAAAGAAGAAAAATCTCAGAGTAATTAACTTATACAGATTAAAAGCAAAAATAATTTTTTATTGCATTCAGTTTCTGATAAAACGTTAAAGTATCCACACCATAAATCTCTAAATAGATTATAAAATGATCCCAAAAATCTATAAAAAGTAGGTTTAATAGAATCTATTTAAAATAAATCATAAGGAGATAATTATGATGCTGATTTATTTGGCTGTGATCACCTAGAACCTAAAACATCACAGAATAAAATGATGAACCCTTCTTCATCTGTATCTTGCCTACCTTCTATTTTTGAAAAGAAACTAAATAATAACATTCCTATTTTGTCAGGTATATTTTTTATATTTCTAACAAGAATACAATATTTTAATAATAGAAATAAAAGAAAATTGCCACCAATAAAATTTAGATGCAATAAGCAGAAGTAAAAACTATTCTTAAATTAATTGCCCCCATTGTGATAGAAGATTTTCAAAACATGCTGCTACGAGACATATTCCAATTTGCTAGAATATTCTAAATAAACCTTAACGTTTATTAAAGAAGTAAAATATTATATTTTAATCAAATTATTTAATTTCATAAAATAAAAAAGGTCTGAATCAAATTAGTTTTAAATCTCAACGAAATCTAACTCAGCTCTAGGTTAGAAGAAGTATTTTAACAATGAGATAGAATAAATAGAAAAAATAAATATTCATTCTAAAGAAAATAAACAACCTTCTCATTCTGTATACTAAAATTCAGTAGTAAGTTGTTTTTGTACGAATTGTGGATCTCAGCTCTTCTATACCTTCAAGTATTGTAGTACTTGTGGCAAAAAGAGATAGTGAATTATTTCTAAGACAACAAATAGCTCTAAAATTATGTTAATTTTAAATCTATTAGAAATTACACTCCTTATTTACTTTTATATCACTCACTAACAATATTTATTTTTCGTTTATTTATTTTTGCTATATTTTGTATTTACTAATACTATCTTTATTAATTTAATTTAATTATTCCTAAATTGTTTTAAGACCTAAAATCTACAATCGTTTTATACATAATGAAGAAGTTAATTAAAAATATTGTTAGTGTTCGAATTTGAGAGTGTTAGATCTTTGAAAGAAAAATATCAACCAATTGAAATGCCTTGGTATATAAAATTTATTTTTAATTTTATGAATTCGTTATCAACGACTCTAACTTTTATATGAATAAATTTGTGGAGTATTTGTTAAATCATTATAATTTTCTGATGAATGTATCAATGTTATTTACTAACTAAAATTGATTAAAATAAATAAAGAAGAATAATATAAAAAACAATACTATCTATTGGATACAATTTCAATACTCTAAAGAAGTACAGCAATCTGAAACTCAATTAACATACTTATAAAATAATCTATCAAATTTATAATAAACCAAATCCTCCAAATAAATTATAAATGTCAGGCGTACCTAATTAAAGAATGAACAGGCTATCATTTTCAAACTAGTTTTAATCAAGTAAATCAGAGTTTAATTATAAAAGGAAATATTAATTACTTATAAACGTATTTAGATGAAGAAGACGATGATGGTATCCACTATGACGAATAGCAAGAATAAAACTTTTATAATGATGACTACTAATAATAGTATTAGCCTGAATCTTATTTTAATTAAGCATCTATTAAATAAAATTAACACTATCTATAATATAATGATTAAGAAGATGAGAATGAATAGGATTAAAATGAATATTTTAGATATAATAACTTTGATTTGTTTGTAGCAAAGAAGAGCGAAAATTATTAGAAGCAGCCCCTTTAAGCCTCAGAGCATACCCTAAGCTATAATTAAAACAAGCAAAACCATGCAAGAAGCAAAAGCCCCTCAATTACATAATTACCAGATTTTCTAAGAAACTAAGCTGAAAGAAGCAGTTCTTATATTAAAAGAGATAATGAATAAAATTATTCTAAGTAATAAAGACAAAACGAAAGATGCTAACATTTATATGAGCTTGGAGAGAAAAAAAGATAAGAATTAGCCTAAAAGAAGAGAGAAAGTGAGATGGTAAAAGAAAATGATTCTTAATGCACTTTCAGACCTTAACTTTTTACTAAGAAATCAATATATAGAGCTTAAACTCAGTCATCATTAAATATATTCGAAAGAACTAACATATGGAATGAATAAAAAAAATAAAAATTAGATTAAATTAAAGAGGCAGATAAGAATAAAGATATTGAAGGGTGCACATTTTAGCCAAAAATCGTAATTGATACAATATCTTCTTATTTTTTTAAATATTTAATTTTTGTATATTTAAAGAAAACTAGCTAATAATCTCATCTTGTCAATATGTCAATCTATCCTAATTAAAACGGTATTGGATTGAAGGGAGTTGATAAATTCTTGAGAAGACAAATTTTAGCTCGTCGTGCTAAGGAAGAATTAGAAGCTTAAAAAGAGAATCCCTTCTGTCATGTTGAAAATAAAAATATCTCTAAAAATATAGACTAAATATCTATTTCTACCTTAACTAAAAGAGTAAATTATATGTTCTATTTTCAAACAAAAAAATAATTTAAGTTGTATTATTAATATTTAATAATTTTTATTAAAAAATAAAATAGAATAAATAATAGGAATATGTTTAACCTTAATAGGATGGCTAGCATTTTGATTAAGCAATCAAAAATTTGAGATGGTAACTACATAATATAGAGATCTGAAAATAATTACTAGTATAAAAATAATTCATAGATTTGATATTATTAGAATTAAATTTTTAATAAACATCAAATTAATCGTTGTAAATATAATTAATGATAATTAAAAATTTTATTTGTGTATGTATTTCTTCTCAATTATTCATAGTTTTTCCTACCATTCTATAAAATACTTATTAAGCCCTTCATAAAAAATTTAATTTCAAAAATACTTAAAAAATGAATAAACGCTATTTAAGCTAACTTAGACAAATTTTGTTTATTTTTACTGGATACCTCCTAAAATTCATAGTATTTTTAATTCCGAGCTAAATTAATATTAAATATATTCATTTTAAATTAATTTATTTAAGTTCCTTCTTATTATCTTTTACTTACATTTATACTTATTAAGTTAAAATCTAAGGTTATATCGTAAATTATTCCAAAATTAATCTTTGTTTTCCTGCTTTTTTGTTACTTAATTAAAATTACATCTATATTTACTTACTAACTCCATTCAAAAAATGAGAGTATATTTCTTTATAGAGTACTTTACATTTAAAATAATTGACCAAATTAGTTTTGATTCAACAAAATTAATTTTCGTGTTTAGAATTTCCTTAGTTAAAAGAAGACATGTCATAATAAAAGACAAATTTATTAAACTAGTACATTTTTTTAATAAAAAGTGAGAGTTGAGTTGTTGAAGAGGAGAATAATTACGCATTAATTGGATGATTTAACTTTAAGAATGACTGTATTTTCATCTATTATAAACAAATTTAAATTATAATTTTGCAATTAAAGAAAAATCTTATTCCTTTAAAATAATTACAAAATGATTATGTACAAGTTAATTTTCTTTTATTATGCTTTTTAAGAGCAAAACAATAATAATTGTCAAGAATTTCTATTCAATAAAGAAAAAACCAAACAAATATTAGACAATAAGAAAGTTTGTATTAAATATCATAATTAAATATTAAATTAAGTACGCTAAAAGAGATACTAATATATAAAGATCGTTTTAAAAAGAATATTAATGCAAGCTACTCATAAATCTTAATAGAGTCTTTTAGACAATTTAGAAAGTTTCAAATACTCATTAGCAGCATTTTGCTCTACCTTTTGTGTATAAATTATGCACCCATTTGACTTGATCAAGACTAGATTTTAGAGTAATAATTGATTACTTTTATAATAATAGCTACTTAGGATAGTGTATGCCCTTGAATATATACAAGAAAATACAGATATTTAAGGATTAATTATATATGGATACAAAAGATAAATCTAATTTTAAATAAATTTTTAAATTAATATTTAGGTCATGATGGATTAAAAGGCACGAATAATATAGTTCCATAATATAAAAATATCAGAAATGCATTCTCTACTATATATAATCAAGAAGGTATGAGCGGTTTGTATAAAGGATTTGGATGGACTCTCTTTGCGCAATCAGTTAGTAGAGTTCTGTTTTTCACTTTGTAAGACATTAATTAATAATTATTTATTAAAATTTATTTTATATATGCTTATCCTTTACATAATCTATAATAGGTATGAAAAAAGCAGAGATTTTTATGAGAAACATTTCAGTCACCAAAGTAAGGAGTTTTAAATATTTGCTGCATCTACTTAAAGCGGAGTGATAGCTACTTTTGTGACCACTCCTATGTGGATTTTGAAGACTAGAATGCTCCTCAACACCAAATAGAAAATTTCTGTAATAAATAGTTATATAGATTAAAGTTAATATGGAATAATATGGGATTAATCATACGAAAGAAAAGAAAAGAATATAAATATAGGCTAATAAATTTTGCTTGGTATTGATTGATTGATAATGGTTTACAATGAAAAAGTTAACTTAATTAATTTAGATTTATATGATATTTACAATTATAATTGCAAAATGAGAAAGGATTAATTGATGATTTTAGTTGATTAATTATTATTAACACATAATACCACCTTTAAATAAATCTTTCAATAGTAAATGATTGAGAAATTTTTCTGGAATTATCCCTTTATTGAATTGATATAATTTGATCAAATAAATTCCTTAAAAGAATCTATTATATTTTATAGATCAAAATTGGATGAAACTACTTAATTTCCAGAAAATTTCTAGTTAATCCATATTATGCCTAAAGCAAAATCAATTATTTACCCATTAAATTTAATTTAAATAATTCTAAAGGGATACTAAAATTTGAAATCAGCTGTGTTGTCTATTTAAAAAGATCATGGCGTTTTCGGTTTCTGGAGAGGATTGAGTATTTCTTTACCATTATGCTTCCATGGTACTATTCAAATGTCAGTCTTTGAAAAAGTTCAATAAATTACTCGGTAAATTTTAATATATCTTTTCTTTCAATTAATAAACAAAACGTATATTTGGAATAGGGAGATAAGCTCTTAAATTACAAAAATAAAAACGAATTTTAATCTGCTTTAATGTTTTTAATAGTATTTTAATTTAATAAATTTAAAACAACATTAGTAGTAAAATATCATTAAATCTCAAATAATTTAATGTAGATTTATTAATTCTAATTTATATTATTAAATATTTAGACCTCTAGCAAAAGATGATACATATAACCTTCGACCCGCTATAGCGGGACTCTTCAGTAAATTTAGCGCTATAATGGTAACTTATCCATTATAGACTTTGAGAACTAGAATATAGCAAAATTAATTTATCCATGCTCATGATGAACACATAAACAATCCAAAATATAAAAACCTTAGAGATGTTATTTCAAAATTATACAAACAAGAAGGTATCTCTAGTCTCTATAAGGGAGTCAAACCTTCTCTTATTATGAATCTCCCTTCTAATTCTATCTACTTTTTCTGCTATGAATTCTTTAAAAAAGCTTTAGATATTTCAAGAGATTAAAAGGAAATTAATGGAAAAAAACATTGAGAGTAAAAAAATAGTAAAAGGTGCCAAGTTATTTAAGCAAAAATACTTCCCAACCACTTATCGCTTATATTAATTTATCTGTATATAGAATTTAATATTAATTTATACTATTTAGTAGTGTTTCTACTCTATATTAATTTATAATAAAATCATTCAAGAAAAATCTTTCAGTTTCTATTCTAATTTCAATTTTATTTTTTTAAAACTTAAAATTATTTATTCATTTAATTATTTATATTAATATTTAGTAAATATAAATGAGTAATTAATACTTAAATTACTTTAATTTAAAGTTCTCAGTATTATTTAGATAAATAGATACAAATTAATTTAAAAATTAATCCTACAATAGAAGAATTAGAATATTATGGTGAAGGTTATTTATATAATAGTTTATATTGTTACAATATTCTCAATTAAAAATAGTATTTAATTTATACATTTAATTGCAATATTCTCTATAACTGTAACAATAAATAATTCAGCAACAAAATTTTTAAAAATTAGAAGATTCTCATAGAAATGATAGAATAAATTATAAAAATATAAAAATAAATGAAAGTGTAAAAATAGTTTAATTGCCCAAAATATTTACTTAAAAATTTTAAGATAATAATGAAAGTGCTCTTAATATATTTTTTTGAAAGGAAACTTCTAGTTTGAAATAATTTTGATATATGGGTAGATAAAGTAGGATTTTTAACTGAAAAGTGATTGATTTAATTAAATTTCAAAGAAGGGTAGAGTATTAAATATCTATATAATTGAATGGAAGAAAGTGAAAAATGAAAATGTCCTACTTGCAAGTAGAAGGAGCAAAAACTTTGTATTATAATGGAAGAAAAAGAAAGGACCGGTCAAATTTAATAAATATCAAAAAAGTAAAAATCAAATAAAAGAGATTGAATATAAACAAACAAAATAGCTATCAAGAAAAAGATATAGATCTATTTCTTTTGGTTTTGATAAGATATATTAAAGTACTATTGATCGATATATAAAACTAAATAAAAAGAAGAACAATCAATACATTTACATTCATATACGCTTAATATAAAATGAGTAAAGTAGAAATCGTTGATAAGGAATAGAATTTATCTAAAATTGAAAGAGAAATTCGTACTCCCAAAACTGCTAGAGGTCGCAGAATTTTAAAGAGAAAAGAACCTTAACTTGAAGAAGGTGCCAAGAAAACAATTTTCATTAAGGGTACAAAGACTTCCGAAGATGTTTCAAACATTATGAAGGATATCGTAAATAATTAATTAATACAATTATTTGCAATTCAATGCTATAAATGAAAAATTTCTAAGATTGCATTGAATTTAAGGATTAAGGATGAATAAAAGATTTGTTATTAAATTGTTCCTTTTTTAAAAATTAATTAGTACACCTTGAAAAAGATAAACTCTGTTAACTTCTCTCGTAGACATGAAGTTTTACCTTTTGAAAATGTTCAACCTATTGAAAATTATTGCTAAAAGCAAGATTGCAGTCTCTTCGTTTTTGGGTATAATAAAATCTTTTTAAAGTATGAATAACTGTAATATTAACATCTCTTTTATATAATTATTTAGCTCTCATAACAAAAAGAGACCCAACAACCTTATTATTGGTAGATTATTTGACAGTCATCTTCTTGACATGGTAGAATTTGGAGTTAATAATTTGAAATCATAGTCTAGTTTCACAAGTATTATCGATATTCCCTCTTAAGCTCGTCCCATCTTAGTTTTCCAAGGTCCTCTTTTCGATTCTGAGCCTACTTACATGAAGATTAAGAATTTGTTGAATGGTAATTAATTTATTTTATATAGTTAAAAATATTTTTAGCTCAAAAGAGAACATATAGCAAAAATTAGAGAATATTAAAGCAAATTATTAATATAAAAATAATAGATTTCTTTGTTGAAAACATCAATGTTCCTGAAGTTGATATTATGACTGGTATGAGACACACTATTGTGTTCACAGCTAATGAAAAGTCTATTTTAATGAGAACTTATGCAATTGATATTAATAAAAGTAAAGTTGATAAGGAAGATCTCTCTTCTAATAGCAGCAATGCTTCTGCTATAGAATTAACAGAGGTTGGTCCTTCTGCAGATCTTGAAGTTAGAAGAGAATAATGGGCTTCTGATGAATAAATGAAGGTTGCTAACAAGAAACCTAAAGTAGTTAAGAAGAAATAAGTAACTTATAAATTCAATTTACTAATATCTCTTTACAATAATTACAAGTTGTATCAATTAATTAACTTAATTTTATTTAATTTAGGATAAAAATACATTCACAGATTCTATGGGTAATAAAGTAGCTAAAATCTTCACCAATTATCAAAATCTTAATATGCTTGCCCTTAAAAAGAGAAAAAAACTAAAAAAGAACGACGGTGGAGAAAAGACTATCGATGTTGATGACCTATGAGATAATAGTAGTATTATAGCTTGAGTTGAATATCAAAATAACAATTTAAATACATAGCATTTTGCAACCATTATTAAAAAAATCTGATATAAGTTAATAGGGAAAAGCGTTTTTTCAACAAACAAACAAATAATAATAATAATATCAAAGAAGTCAATAAAACAATAATAATATTCTATAATTATGAAAATATGCTTACTCTAAAAATAATTCACTACTTAACCAAAACTTAAATATGATTAAAAATTCATCCCATTTTCTTAATTAAAATACTTAATCACATTTTATTTTTATAAACTAATATTATACCTAGAGTAATCTGTTTTGTTAAACATAATTATGTAAATGTATTTCTATATATTATAGTAGTATAATTATTTGAATCTTATATCAGAATCCTTAAAATCAATTTACTAAAGTTTGTTTAAAATAAGTTTATGAATGAAGATAATTTATTAATTTATTTTGTATTTATAAAACGATAATAAAACTAATTTCCTTATTAGTTTTTATTGAATACTCAAAGTGAAAAAAGTATTTCTTCCCTCTCTTATCTCTATCAATATCTTAAATATCAATTTTTAGATGAATTTATTTGAAAATTTTCTTTCATAATTTTGTAGATAACTTTAAATTGTCTTTAAAATGAAGGAATATTATTACAAATTTTGGATCAAAATTTTTATAAGGATAATGAGGTATATTTACTGATTAAAGAAGTTGAAATACTAACAAGTTTAGTTGGGATGATAACAGAGTAATTTTAAAATTTTTTTAAACTTAATAAAAATCTATAAAATCGTTGTTATTATTTTACTCTATTTAAATCCTATAATTTAAGGCTAATTATTTTTTAAAATATACCCTATTACTCAAAATCTAGTATCTATTTTAAATTTAAGAAGGTAATTTTAAAATCGAGTTTAATTTAAATTTGTATTCTCAATACATTTATTTTTCTTTTTTTTTAATGTTTGAAGTAACTTAAAAAAAGTAGATGTGTATGAAAATATCTAGTTATTATATCTAAGGCAAACTAATAGAAAAATTCCTCTTTATATTTTCTTATTAGTATTTCTAGTATTCTATTCAATTAGTATATAATAATATAAATTCTTAAAGTATTGCCTTATTTTTATTAGTTGGAAAATCAATCTCCTCCCTATTTAAATATTAAGTTTTTAACCTTTATTATTTTTTACCTTTTAAATATAACTTAGAGATATATTCTTGAAAAAATAAAATGAAAATTATTTATCTTCTTTAAATAAATTTACCAATATTAAACTTTTTGTACACATTTTTACATTTAAAAGCCTAAAAGTTTAATTAAAATCATTTTAAAGTAATTTATATTAAATATTTTATAGGAATAACTAAGTAATATTATTTATTTGTTTTTAATAAAGAGGAATACATATAAACGTTCATAAAAACTAAATAAGGTAAACCTGTTTAAGTTGGATAACATAGAGAGGTTTTCTCCGTGCTGCCCTACTGATAGAAGTACCCAAGTTGACAGGTTATACTGTATTAATTTATATTTTAAACTTATTATCATATTAATGATTTAAATTTTAAAAGATTAAGCTAACATAAAACAAAAAATGATTTTAACTTAATCATAAAATCTTGATGATACATTAAGTTAATCTTTTTACTTTCATTATTTGTTTTTTCAAGTTTCTAAATACTATTTAACCATACCATGCCCTATTTTAATAAAATAAAGTAGAATCTGATAATTCTAAAAAAATTGAATAAGTTTATTAATATTGTACTTAGTAGTGAAAGCAAAATATTTAAGGTTGCTTAGTAAAGAAATATTATTTCCTACCTCTTCATCGTTTTCAGTCGAACTTATAGCTCTATTTATTTTAACATATTTGTTATTTTAACACTATAATAGATTAAAGAAACAAATACTTAATATGTAAACAAAGTACTTCCAAACATTTAATTTCTGACAATTTTTTTGTAAATTATTCTAAATCTCTAATATACCTATTATTACTTTGAATTTTATTTTAATTATTTAATTAAAATTAAATAATAGTTACGTTAGATCGATGGTTAAAATTCTTATATTTAAACATTTTTCAATAATTGGAAATAGTCCTTTCATCTTATTAATTTCACAATCCCTATTTATTTTTTATAGAATAATATAATTCATACTGTCTTTAAAGGTAATTTAAATTTTTACTTAAAATCAAGATAAAGTTCTTAAAGGTTAAAGCATTATGATATTCCTTAACCTAGCTCTATACATCCAAAATCCGTAATTTCATTTTAACTATAAATTTTTTTATTTTAACTCTTAAATTGTGATAATAAATTACCTTAAATTGAGATTTATACATCTAAGTGTTTTGTGCAAATAAAATATTCCATTTCTCAAACCAGTAACTCCAGAATCCCATATTTAATTTTAACTAAAAGTAATTACATTTTTAATATTAAAATTTAATTAATTAGCTATTATTTTATTTCTCTTTCAATGAAATTGATAATTTAACATATTATAATTTTGAATATTGATACCCAAAGTTTAAAATTAATGATTCAAGTTTATCCAAAGATGACAAGGCATAACTAAGCTGATAGGCATCTTAATAAGATATTTTCTTTTTCCTATAAGATTTAAAATTTACAGCTTAATAATTTAAAAAATAAAGAGAAATATTTAACAACATCATTGAAAATGAGAAACACTTCAAGTTCTTCAGCTTTGAAATAAATGGCAATAATTATCGCAAGGCATTTACCTAAACAGGTGATTCTTGGCTGTTTAAATAAAATGTATTTTTTATCAATCCCTCAAAAATTTTATTTAATCTTACAAAAAGTTTAATTCTAATTCATTTAAAATTTCACATTTACTAATCTCTGAATAAAGATTGTCTAATTCTATTGAAGAAACAGCAAGATATCTTTATTAAAATAATTAAAATTCCTTTTAGAGCAATAATTTATTTTTTGTTACTAAAATTTCAAATGAATCTTTTCAACTTCTGATTTGCTTGAATCATACAGCTATTAAATTAAAAAGTATATTTAATTGAAAATTAAAATAATAATATAATTATTACTTCTTTTAAAATTGTAATCTCCTTTTTTTAAGACATTTCTTTTCCTAAATTATTTTTATTCCTATCTATCAATTTAATTAATTTTACAAGAAAAAGAATAATAATTCCTTAACTATTTTTGATTAATTTATCATGTCATCAATTTGTTCATAATTTCAAGCCTTTATTGCGTTTATTAATAAACTTTTATTAAAATAGGAACAAAGAAGGTACTATATAATTTATAATCGATCACATGATAAGTATTAAATTTACATCAAGATTTAGTTTTTACTTAAACTATTTCTATTTTTAAATTATTATATTACCAAAAGCTTAAAATAATATTATTTACTTCAGGTTAATTATACTCTAATTTAATTTCTAAATAAATAAAATATTTAATATTAAATGTATTTATTAATATTATTAGAGACATCAACAAACTTATATAATTATTTTTAATTTTAGTATGGATGAGATTACAATTTTCGAAGTCAAATCAAAAATAAGAAACACTAGAAATACACAAATAGATAATAACTTGATTGATGTAATATTGCATTAAATAATAGTAAACTTATATAAATTCCTCTTTTTAAATAATACAATTATTATTAGATTACAAATCATCTTTAAAAATTAATACAGAGATAAGATTTGAAGAAAAAAAGAAGTCTTATAGCATTAAATTAATTTTTGTAAAATAGATAGAAACCAATTTAGCATTGATAAATTTTACGCAAATGAGAAATTTTTTAAGAAATATAAGTAAAATGATGTCAATCCTATTTTATTTAATAGCATGCACGATGATTGTTAATTTAATAAAGTCAGTAGAATGCTTTTAAATGTAAACTTTAATCTTATTTATAAGTATATTATTAATTAGCTTTTACAGTTCAATATCTAGTTCTTTTTGTGAAGTACCTGGGTATGATTTATAAAGAAATGATGCTCTTAAAGTTGGGTAAATACTATAGACTTATGCTAATTATAAATATATAATATGCAAATAACACTGCCTAGATATGAATCAAGTTATTATATATATTGGAAATACCACATGTAAATGCAACTAAATCAATAACCTATGCTATCTACCTTCAAAAGAGGCATGTGAATTTATAAACATAGGAACTTCTGTATCTAATGAGTGTTTAATAAAAGATTAATTAATTGATTCTAGCTAAGTAAAATATCTCAATAGTTAATATTGCATTTATAATAGAAAAATTCAAAGGGTAGATCATTTTATTGAAAGAGAACTAGATTCGTTTAATTGTAAGTGTAAATATGGATTAAATCCAAATCTAAATGCATGTTATTATGAATTATCATAAACCTAAGATTTAGAACTAAAAGTCTAACCCAAAATATATCTCATCGAGAATTTGCAATTTCAGGCTAATATTTATGTAATATTCTTTTACTCTTTTTATTAAAATGAATAATTTAATAAATAGTAAATAAAGAGTATAAAAGAAAGATACAATTTTAAGGTGTAAAAAATAAGACATCTCTAAAACACTTGTATAAATGATCATGATTGTTATAATGGTTCCATGTGTTTGCCTCTAGATACATCTTATCCCTTTAAAAAATAAGATCACTCATGCAGTTCTAATTAAAATGACCTAGCGTTAAGTTGCTATTAACTAAATTATTGTTTTATAGAATCTGTAATTTAACTATTAATAATAACTAGTATATTTATTACAATTTATTAAAAACTTAGCTAAATAAATGCATCGACAGAAATAATTTTGTTTACACTAGTGATAATAATTGTAAATGCTAAACTTCTAATTAATGTATGAAAAGCGATGCTTCTTACTAATGTGTTGATTTTTCTTTAAGCTAAATTTTAGCTATTGATAAAGATAATCTTTGCATCTTAGACGGCACAACTCTTCCTATTATAGTTGTAGCTTGTAAATATAATTTTTAGATTTATTATGGATTATCATATTTTTGAATAGAAAATATATAGAGATTAAAGGATGAATTTTGTATATTCGACAATAAACTTTACAAATAAAAAAGAGATTCTTATAATAATTGTTATTGTCCTACTAATTAATGTCTTGTAATTAACTCTCCCCTATCAGCTGATTGTATAAATATTTCTGAATCTAAACTTACAGATTACTCTTGCTCAACTGGTATTTTTTATAAAACTAATATTTGAACTGCATTGAATTTTAAAATATTTTAATTATTATTTATAAATATAGGACCTAATAATGGAATAATAGAATGTAGTCCTTAGCATTGTATTTAAGATTTAAGTAATCTAAATTGTGAATAGAAAAGTGCTGTCTCAGCAGTAGGAAAATACTCACACAATTAAAAATGTATAAAGTTTACCTCTAATTAATGTGTTTATCTATTAGAAGTAATTTTTTTAGGAAATTCTTTTATAAACAATTTTTAATCAAATCTAAATAAATACCATACATTAGGTATTCAATATAAACTCCTTTATGATTTCAGGTCAATAAGTAATAGGGATTACATAAAATGGAAATTGTATCTTGAGTAAGCAATTTAAAAATTTAATTTTGGAGTTTATAACAAGTTCCTTAAAAAATATATAAACTTAGCTTTAGATTCTCAAATTAATACAGTTGCAGTTGTATGTGGAACAGGATATTGCATAGAATCTAATAAATGTGTCTTAATTAGTGAGTCAAAAGATGTTCAACACCAATGTAGTTTGTTTACTACTACTACTACAGAGAAACTTGAGTGTAATAGTTCCTACTGTTTAAATGGAAATCCAAAATAATGCTAATAAATTGATTCTCTAAAAATGTTTAAAAGCATTGAAGGATTATGTATTTGCTAACAAAATTATTGTAAAGATGCAAGTTAAAATTGTATAAATTTGAGTAGTAGTTATAAAGTCAAAAAAATGGATGGTACTTGTTCAAGTGATCTTAACGATTAGGCAATAAGTTGTTATACTGGTTTTTGTATAAATTCTTCAACTGTAAAATGTGTCCCTTTAAATAATGATAATTATATTTCTAAATAAGAAAATTCTCATTATTGTAATTACCCAGATAAACACATTGAATGCGCTGAGGATTATTGTTTAGACTAAACACAAATCTGTAAAAAAATCTTTAACACAATCAATGTAAGTTAATTTATAATTTTTTAAATTTATTTTTAATTAATTTTTTTTGACACAAAAGACACCACCGATACAAATATTTGGGATAGATATATATGGGAAGTGTAATAATTTGAGAATGATTCATATAATATTTTATTGATTAATTTATTTTCTTATAAAGGTATTATAAACTCAAGTACTCCTGCTTTAAAATGCATTCAATCTTACTGCTTAGATCCAAATAATTATTGCATTTCAATAGCTATTGGTAAAGATGAAAATCATTTATGTGTCGACGAAAGTGTTTCCTCTACTAAATTAGAATGTAATTAATCAACTCATTGTTTATCAGCAGATAAATAAAAATGTGTTAGAAAAACTGTTGGAAATGTTAATTCAGATAATAATGGATTTTGCATATGTAACACTGCCTATTGTAAAATATCAATAAATGACTATAACTGTATTCCTTTAAGTCCTACTAATTTCTCTAAAAGTCATGATTAGACTTGTTCAAATGTTAATTCTGTAGAATGTTTCAAAGGATATTGTGTCTCTAGTCTTACTGGTGAGTGTGTGTTGATTTAATAACCAGATTATATTTCCAAAAATGAACTTACTCATAAATGTAATTATCCAAATAATCATATAGAGTGCGCTGAAGATTATTGTATAAACTTATCTAATGTTTGTTAAAGGTTCTTTGATTAAAATGTATTATTTTAAATTTTTTGATAAAATTAAGTTAGTTATTATCTTTCATAATATCATAGGTTAAATAAGGAAATCCATTAAATCCTCTCTTATTAGGAAAAAAATCCAATTAAAAGTGTAAGTTATTACGTTAATAGGCAGAATATCCAATTTATACAATTATTAATTAGGTATTTATGCAAATGATAATTTGGATGGAATTCGATGCTCAGAAAATTATTGCTTAGATTAATCCCATTAATGTGTACTTATTCAGATTGGTAAAAGCTCCGATCATATATGTGTAGATGAGAATAATCCTTCTAATATGATTTAATGCAATGATTCATATTGTTTAAATTAACTTTTAAATAAATGTGTTAAGTTAGATTAATCAAATTTGATATTAACAAGTGATAAGTATTGTTAATGCTAAAATAATTCTTGTCTATCAACAACTGATTAAAAAACATGCTTATCATTAAGTGGCACAAATTTTGCAAAAGGATCTAATGGATTATGTCAAAATAATAATGTAATATCCTGCTTTGACAATTATTGTATTGATACTAATAATTAATGTGTTTAACTCTAAGCACCTTTAATAATATCTAAATAAATTGCTACACATAAATGTAATGAAGCCCAAAACCATATAGAGTGTGCTTAAGATTACTGTTTGAGTATATCTAATATTTGCTAACTAATTAATTCCTCTTTTTCTATCGTAGGAAAGGACATTACCCATAAATGCATATGTACATAATTTTAAATATAATAAAAATTAAAATTTTAATTTATTAAAAGATTCAGATACTTAAACTCCTTCAACAGTTTTTATCTAATGTGGAATTAAATTTTGTTTAAATACTAACGAGTGTGTCTCTGTAGAATAAAATTTAGCTTAAGTTACTTAAAATACTTCTAATTTATAATGCTAAGGACCAAATCTTGATAATAGTCTGTACTGTGGATAAAATTATTGTTTAGATAGTGGTAAATGTATATTGATGACAGCTGGAAAGAAACAAGATAGTACTTGCATAGGTAATATTTAATAGCTAATCAAATTTACTATAACTCTCTAATAATATAGGATTGTAAGTAACTGGAGCTGTTTCTTGCAGTTCTAATCAAAATATATGTTATATTGTTGAAGAATAAAAATGCGATTAACTTAGCGAAATCTATACCTCCAAATCAATAGCAGGAGTAAATCATTATCAATTTTAGTCATTATTTATAAATAATTATACAAATTTAAATAAACAGTATTGCATAAAAAAAGATTCCTATTCAGAATAAGATATCATAAATTGTTTTAAAGGATATTGTATAGAAGTTAATTCAAAAAAAATCTGTCTAAAGGTAGAAAGAGATAACACAAATTTGAAAGCAGGTCGAGATACTTAAGGGTTTTGTACTAAATATGCAGATGTTATAGCTTTACCAAATAAAATAGAATATTGTGCTGAAGGATACTGCCTATCATCCGATTAATCGCATTGTATTAAAATACATTCATCTGATTATGATGATATTAATTTTATGAACTCTTAAAATAGTAATGTTTTTTAATCTTAAATAAATAATTACTAATAAAACGTTAATAGTTATAAAAGGAGCAAGTGCTACTAATTAATCATGTTTGATTAATTATAGTGCAATAGAGGGAGTTTCGTATGTGTCAATTGACTATTGCATTTTCAATAACTAATTTTAAAGAATGAGTGATAATTATCCTTGTAGAGATGATAATTTTAATTGTATTCTTGCTAATGCATCCCCTGTACCATCAATTAAAAGCTGCATGAAGCATGTAATTTTTTAAATATTAATATTAAAAGGTTGATTCTAAATTTATTTTTTAAAGAAATATTGCTTTATAGCTCCTAATACTTTTAAGAAAATAAGCTCTAAATCTATTCCTTTAATGTGCTAAAATTAAGATACTTCTTGTTAAACTGATTTAAATTAATGTTATTATTGCTCTTATTAAAGTTGTTTATCAAACGGTAGCATATGTACTGAACATATATCTCTCTATGCTTATGCTCAAGACCCCAAATACTATTGTGCAAAAAGCGTAGGCAGGGGAGAGTGTTAAGATTTAACTTTATCTACGACAGGTTGCTCTAACTGTCCTCCTTCATATTGCATTAATACTTCTAATTTTTTAAGTAAAAAACTCAAATAAATTTATTGATATTTTATAAGAAAATTTTTATTATAAAAAAGGTATTTGCTCAAATAACTATGGAATATCTGCTAATAATAGTTAATAGTGTATTATGTAAGACGAAGATACTTTTTAGTGCAGTTTTTAAGATATGAGTACTCCTCCTAATCTATTTTGTGCAAATAAAGATAAACTTTGTATGGATATCAATAATTTATTACAAGGATAAGTATGCCAATATTGCCCCATTGGGTATATTACAATAGGAACTAATAGTAAAATAAAAATTATTAAAAATGTATAGACTTTTATATTTATTTATTAATAAAGAATGTGTTTAGCACTCATCTGATTCTGCTATTCAATGGTAGTACTATTAGCCAATACAAACAAACTGTCTTTCATTCACATCTCAAGATACTCCACCTTCTCCTTTAGATAATATATGCTCCTAGTGTGATAAATCTAAATGTTTAAAATGTAAACAAGGTTATTTTTTATTTGGGTAGACTTGCATTCAATGTCCTTAAATTGTTTCTAATAGTGAATGTTTGGATTGTCTATAGTAATTATCTAATTGGTAAGTTTTTTATTTGAAATATATTTAAAAGTCTTACATAATTTTAAATAAAAAAGGTCTTTTGATTAGCAACCTACAATAGAATGTAAAAATGAATTACAAAGTATTTCTAATATCCTTCATATTCAAGAGATTTCTGATAACTTCAAATATTATAATTTATAAAATAATGTTGTGTAGATATCTTAGAACAACATTTGTACAGTTTAAAATTGTATCCAATGCAGATAAAATATCTGCACTAAGTGTAATAGTTCCTACTATCTTGATAATGGTAATTGCCTACAATGTTTAAGTAATTGTAAAACATGTGATAAATATAGTTGTAAAATATGCTAGGATGGTTATTACTTAAATAATTTGAATATTTGTACTTAATGTACTTTAAATTGCTTAGAATGTACAAAAGCTCCTTCCTCATCTTCTTACGGTACATCAGTAATTTGTACTAGATGTTAACCAGGTAAAAATTAGTTTTGATTAAGAGTACCATGATTAAATATTATTATTAAAATAGGATTTATTCCAAATGGATCAACATGTATTACTGGCATATAAAATTGTATTTTACAGCTATTTTATAACTCATTAACTGGGGAGATAATTGAATAATATAATACAAATATAAATATATCCACACCTTAAGTAAAATTAAATTGCTTCCTCTGTTAATAATTTAACACAAATTCAGTTTCATAACTAAACTACCATTATAACACATGCAATTAACCTACTTCACTCATTCCATACTGCAAATAATATTAATAATCTGATTGTAGTATATGCCAAAAAAATAGTATCTTATTCAATAATCAATGCTCAAATCCGAATGATTCAGCATTTGGTAATAGGTGTAGTGATTTTATTTCTAACTGTTCTGAATGCTATTAATATACAAAAACCGAGAATGGGATTACATCAACAATTACTCAGTGTTTAACTTGCTCAGATGGTTATACTCCTACTTATTAAGGCTGCATTAAGTGTTTAGATGGATGTGATAAATGTTAAGCATACATTGATGATACCAATATATACAACCTTATTTATTACAAACACTTCTAGCCTACTTTAGTAGAAAGAGAATCTAACTTCTCTGTCAAATGCACAATTTGCAAGGTAATTATCAATCTTTAATTCACCTTCAACTTATTATTTAAATTATATTATTGATGTTATTTTTAAATTAATAGAATGGATATATAATGGAGGGTAGAAACTTATGCAGACAGGTTTGTGGAGAAAACTGTAATAAATGTGAGCTAAACATAGGCACAGATTAGTATGAATGCTAATAATGTAATACTAACAATTTACAAGAAAATTTTTAGACTGAGATATAGCTACTTTCCTCCTACTATAAAACACAAATCTTCATATCAGATATGATTTCTTATAATAAGCTAAAGAATGATTGTTAGATGTGTCCTTTTGGCTGTGAAATATGTGAATACCCTTCGTCTTCAGGTTAAATTATATATAACTCATTTTATTAAATATATGAGTCTAAATGTCTAGTCTGTTCAAGAGATTCTTTGTCATTAAATGGAAAAATAATGGAATGGAGATTAGATTTAGAAAGAAATGTTTGTGTACTTTGTGAATAAGGATAAATTAATTGTAAATATTCAATTTCTGTTGAAAAAGAAGTTGGGTGTAGTGATGATATAATTAATCTCCTTAATAGTGATACATTAAATTGGGATTAAATCATAATAGATACAACTGATATTAAAAATCTACTCTTGTTTAATCAAATAGCATTATATGAAATTAATGTCTAGATACTAATTAATGCTTCGACTTGTAATTTCTTATACAATCCTTTTTAAATCAAAACTACTCTTGCTACCAAATATTTTAAAAATCTTTCTAAGATAAATTTAATAATTAAACCAAAGAATTCTTCCCAAAGAATCAAGATATATGTCAATCAATAGATTAACTTTGAAGGATTTTCAAGTATTAGAATTGAAAATTTATCTATTAGTTCTAATCGTGCCTCAGAAATAGAATTTGGCCTAACTTTCTCAAATATAGCTATGTATGATGTGGTAATAAAAGATATTGATTTTGATGGTGGTTAATAGAGTATATTTTCTATAAACATCTTTAATCTTTATGATTCTTTGACCATAAATAACTTAAAAGTAGAAAAAATTACTCAATCAAATGTTAATGCTATTAGCATAAAGATAGATAAGGAATTTAATTAAGAATACTATTCATAAGACACAAAATTAAAAGTTAACATCAATAATCTCTAAGTCGAGAATAGTAGCTTTTCAAATTCATCATTCTTAGTATTTCCTAATGGAAAAATCGACATTTAATTAACTAATATCATTCTAAGATAAACAATCTTATTATCTAACTTTTTCTGCACTTAGTAAAGTCTTGATTAAATTTTGTTTTTCACTATTAACAATTTTTCTTTAATTAATCAATCAAAATTAAATAATGTTGTGCTTTTTAAATCTGTAGGACTAGCTTAAACGAAAAATATTATAGATAATTTAACAATCAGTGATAGTACTATAGAAAACTGTAACAATTTAATACATGTGGATAGCTTTTAATCTTATTAGAAGATCTAATTTAAGGATAACATAATTAACAAATCTACTTTAATAAAAATTGAAAATAGTGCTTTGAATTATATTCATGTGATTTCTGATATTTCAATTGCACGAAATTAAATCAAATATTCAACACTGATAAAAGTATCTCAAGATTTTAGTACGTTTGAGGTCAAATCCTTAATATTTCAAGAAAATAAAAATACATTGTTAGAGCAATCAATTCTTTTTGAAGTTTAAGGAGTTAATGAATTCATATTAGGATAATAGTCAAATTCTTAAAAATCCTGTTCATTCTTAAATAATGAATACTTTAAGATAGCAATAATTGTAGACATCTTCTCGAAACTTTAAATTACAAGCATTGTTATTGATAATTTATAAATTCCTGAAACAACTAAAATCTTTGGCTACTTTTCAATGTAAGACATAAAAACAATTAAGCTAGAAGACTTTACAATTTAAAATGTAAATTCCATAAAAACTTTATTTACTTATGAGTAAACATAAATTACATACACCTTTGATATTACAGTTCAAAAAATTGAATTGTTAAATAGTAAACTTTACCTTGTTAATTAGTTAGATGACTTATCCTTCATATCGTTTAAAGGTGAGAATGAAGGATCAATAAGTTTAAAATAATTGAATTTTAAAGGTAATACTTTTTATTATGAAAATATTTTGTCATTTGGAAATAGTTGTGTTGGTATATTTATTGATGCAGCTAAAACCTCAGTAACTTTAGAATCTTCTACTTTTTAGGATAATTTAACTACTCAAAGTCTACCAGTATTTTCAGGCATCATAAATAATTTTAAGGTTTATCATTCTAATTTCAATAACTCCCCTACTTTGTTTTCATCTAAAGGTATTACAACATCCTACTCAAAAGGTGGCTTCATAAATGTTAATACAGTTTCAATCTTATTAGATACTGTTAACTTCAATAATGGGTTTAGCTAGCAAGGTAAACAATTTATTTTTAATTTTTAATTTTTAATTTAAATATAATAAACAATAAAGGAGGTGCTATTTTTTTAACTCTTTCATTAGATGGGAGCTTTAAGGCTATAAAATGTAGTTTTATTTCTAACACTGCTTTAATAAACTCCATTCACGGAAAAGGAGGATCAATTTATATTAATCTAGAAAGCTTTTAATCAGGAAAAATAGAAATAATTTAGAATTCAAATTTCCAAAATAATCAAGCTTACCTAGGAGGTTGTTTATATCTTAGCTAGCCTCCGAAAAACATTAATGTTTTGATAGATGGAATAGAGTTTGATTCAAACTATTCTTTCAAAAGAGGAAATATCTTATATATTGAAACTCCAATTGTGAATAAAAGCAACACTAATAATAATATTCAAAGCATTTTATTGGTTAATTTAAAAATAACCTAAACTTTATTAGCTGATTTGCAAAATGACGTTTAAGAAGCTTATAATTTTGACATATAGGGTTATTCATCTCTTACAATAAATTCTTGCATCTTTTAATCCAATTATCCTTCTTTTTATTTATAAGAAATATCATCTGTTTCCATAGGTTAGTCTACAGTTTTTAAGAATTCTTAATATTTACAACTTAAAGCAAACAATATAAAGAAAATAGAATTAGAAGGTACTTAATTTATTTCCTTAAAATCAAATATCATAGACATTTAGGCAGAATAAGTAGATTTTATAAATCTTAGCTTCTCTTAAAATACTTATCCCAAATCCCAATCTCTTGAAAATGTTTCATTGATCAAAATTATTTCTTAAAATGTTAAGATATTTGGAAGTGTATTTATAGGTAACAATAATTAAAATGGAGGAGTTTTATTAATCTTTAAAGAATTATTAAATTCCTCTAAATCTAATATTGTACTATAGGATAATTAGTTTAAAAATAATTAATATACAGCCTTAATAATCAAAAACTAAGGTGCTATAATAAAAAGTTGTTTATTTGAATATAATATTGGAATTAAAGGTGGAGCTATACATTTAGATCTCGATTTCCACTAAAATTTGATGCTAATGCAAGAAAACACTTTAATACTTAATGACATAAAATTCATTAAAAATGTAGCTACTGTTGGAGGTAATTAATATTTCACTTCATATAATCCTAATTAAATTAATTTAATTTATATTTAATCAAAATAGGTGCAATATATGCAATCTATGGATACCTTTCTTTTGAACCCCTGTAAAGTATAATTTATGATAATAATAGTGCTTCAATATTTGGCAATAACGTTGCAACACTCCCAAGTACTATTGTAATACATGATGAAGAAAAATAGTTTGATCCATAAAATAGATTACCACCTTATTTTGAATTAAAAGCTGAGTTTTATCTCCTTACTGAATTTGGAGAAAAATTTTAATATGAAAATATAATGGAATTTGATCCTCCAAAATTAAATTTAGTGTTTAAATCAAATAGTGTGATTACAACTAAACCTTTTAGTGTATCTAATTCTATAATTGAATTTTAAGGTAATAGTTTTAAGCCAAAAGATAGCTTTATTTTTGGATAAGAAAATTAGTATGGTACTCTTACTGGAAGTAGTAATAGTGTTTTAACTTATAAAAGAGATAGTTAAGGGAAACTTCTTTATGTATAGAGAGACTTTATTTTTAGTTAAGTAATAAAACTTTACATCTGCCCTTCAGGCTAAGTATTTTTATCAGATAATATAAATCGAGGATACTGTCAAACATGCAAAGAAGGTACATATACATTTGATTCTGTATCTTGTAAATTATGCCCTGTAAGCTATGCTAAGTGCTATGCAGATTAAATAAAAATTCCACCTGGATATTGGAGGACTGATAAGAGAAGCGATATAATAGTATTATGCAATAATTATAAAGATAATTGTATTGGAGAATTCGATTAAGATGATTATTTATACAGATAATAATAACTGGGATTAAAGCCCCCAGAGATTTACTGCTATGAAGGTATGAATTTAGTAAAATATTTAACAAAATATTCATTACTATTTTTATTAGGTCATATAGGAGCATTATGTGAAGATTGTGATATTTTTGGAAAGTACTGGGGAGAATCTTATGTAAGTAACGGCTTATTTTAGTGTTTGAAATGTAGCAGTATTTCATATCTTTATCTTAAAGTAGTATTAGTCATATTTTTAACTTGCTTTTTTGGTTTGATTACAGTAATTTCGATTCTTGATTATGGACAAGAGGGAATCTATTTTAAATATTAAGGATAATTAGGATAATATGGATTAATCAAAATATAAAAAAGTTTCATTTTATTTTAAGAACCTTCAATCTACATAAAAATTATTCTAAATTATCTGTCAATTCTCTCAGTTGTTTCCACTATAGGTATATAAGTTCCAGAAGTAATATTTTTAATTAAGTTTTAAATTTACTTATTTTAATATTTTTTATAATAATTTACTAGGTTTTTAGTAATATTGTACAACTTTCTGGAAGTCCTATCATTTATAATGGTTTTTCAATGGATTGTTTTATGTCAAGTGTAAGTAATTCTATCCCATACCATTATATGAGAATCCTTTATCTGAATGTAATAGATTTTAATACTAATAAATAGTAATTCTTTATCACTTCTTTAATATAATAGATCCATTTGGTTATAAACCTGCTAATTACTATCCTAATAGTTATTATTTGGGCTTATTGGAAAAAAGTTTAATTTAAATCTAGAGTTATACTATCTTCAATAGTTTATACTCTATTTACAAACTAACCTTAAGCATTTTCTATTCTCATGAAAACAGTAATAAATTTAATTTACAAAATAACTAATCAATTAATCATCTGCTTTTATTTATTATTTAGTTCTTTTGGAAAAATGTTGGTGGTATTGATTATGTCAAAGGTTTTACCTCTTTAGAAAAGAATGATACTCATTTTTATTATACCTAAATAATAATTTTACCAGTTTTTATTACTTGGTTAGCAATTTCTTTATACTTCCCTCTCGCTTTATACAATAAAAAGAAGAAGATATTTATTCAAGATTTCCCTCCTTATTATAAAGATGAAGAATGTTTAGATAGCACATCTGGAGAAATTAACTTGTAAGATGAATCTGTATTAGAAAAACCTCTTCTAAAGAGAAGATAGGGATTAAATAATGTTCTAAGTAATATTTCGAAGAAGAAGAAAAAAGATGATGTTAAGAGGAAGACTGAATACAGGTACAGAAAATTTACTAACCATTTAGATAAAATATCTACAATTTAAATATTTGGCTTCTTATACAATGAATATGATCAAAAGGCATACTACTGGGAGAATGTTAAATAAGCTTAAAAGATTATCATCCAACTGATACTTCACTTTTATGAAGAAGATATAAAATCAAAGTGTATCATAATTTAGATTACCATATTTATATATATATGGTTGTGCATAAAAGTAAAGCCTTATAAAAGACCATAATTGAACAAATTGGATATTGTTTAATCCATAATTTGCCTATTGACTATAGGTTTAGGCTTGCTATCTTACTAAAATGATAACTCTTTAGTTACATCAATCTCCTATCTAATTATGATCATTTTTAATCTTGTCTTTTTCCTATTTTTATTATAAAAATATTCTAGGTCTTTTCTCAAAAAATAAAAAAACACTCTTAAACCTATTATAAATTGGATTGCTTAAAAATGTAGATTTAGAAATAAAAATTAAATTGAATTTTAGAAGAATATTTAAGAAATTGAGTTAGCAAATTAGAATTAGAATGAAAATTTAAAATTCCAATTTGGAATAAAATAATAACATTAGAAAAAAAGAAAAGGACATTAATTATGGAAGATGTTATTTATAATAATAAAGAAAAGTAAATTAAAAAGACAATTGTATAATAGAAATTTGGGAGATAGGAATATAATAGAATAGAAGAAAGAATAAATAATAAAATATACAGAAGAAGAACCTATTTAGACTTTATAAAAATAAAAATCTATTCCTTTTAATGAGCCTCATAACAACCAAGAATAAATATTCACTGAATAGACGTAAATATTTTACTTATTAAGTAAGTTATATTAAATAATCAATTTTTTTCCTAAAAGAAAAACATTATTCGATATCAAAGATTTTGATGTATAAAGATTAAGTGTTTTAGATTTTTCTCCAACTTAATAATCACAAACAAATGAAAAGAGATTTTCAATGAACTTTGGTTAAAGCCTATTTTCTAAAGCCCGGTTTAGTTTATCAACTGAAACGTCTACACCAGCTAAAAGAATAGGTGTAATTAAAAGAAGAGAAACGAAAAATAAAAGTCAATAGATAAACTAATTAAAGATAGATACTATCAATATTCTATTAAGTTAATTCCATGACAGCAGTGTAGAATAGATTTTATTTAATATAGAATAAAATTAGTCTTATGTTGAATTATAAACTGAATAAGATAGCTAAGAATCTAACTTCTTAAAGATAAATAATTAGATAAATTTAAAACTGATTGATTAGATGAAATAAGTGTAAATTTAAAATATTATTTTTAATTTATTAAAAATTAAATTTAATGTAAAATAAAAGTGGATCTCATATAGTGTTATAGTAGAACGGCAATTAATTGATGAGATAAATAAATGCCTTTAATGAAATATATTCTTACTAAGATAATCACATCAATCCATAAGTTAGAAAGAAAAGGATTAGAGATCTATTTTAAGTGATTTAGTTTAAAATAAATTATTTACAAGTGTAAATGAAAGACAATTCTTAATTAGTGGAGAATCTATATTCATTAGCAACAGTAGGATTATTTAATATTTTTGAGTTAAAATAAATCTTTTTTTTAATAATTAAAACCATATAGATACTTTCAAAGCTAAGATTACACAAATCATATAATCATTTAGAGATATTATTAGATTGCGCAGAGGCTTACCTTAATTAATTTGAATGAAAAGCCTCTCTCTCAAGTAAAAACAAAAAAATTTTGACTGTAAATAGTAAATATAAATTCTTTGAAAAAAAATTAATTAGTCTGCCTTTTCTTACTTATTTATATAGTCCTTCCAATTTTTTATCTTCCTTTATTTATTTACATACCATTTATTTATATTAAGAAAATCTAATTTAATTTTTTATCTAAATCTTTAATTTGAAAATATATTAAACTATTTTGTAATTGTACTTCAATATCAGTAGTATTTAATTAACCTGAATATTATGCTAAGTATGAATTAATTATTTTTTTAAATTACCTAGAGAACTTAAACTGTATTTTACTTATCAATAAATCAATTAAAAATGTTAGTTAGTAATTTGGTATTCTTTTTCCAAATAACAAAATTAAATTATATTGATGTGTTTCCCAAAAAATACTCATTAAAAAAGTAATACTGTGTTAATATTTGAAAAAATTTGAGATTAATTAAAGAAAATTTCAAATAAACAATGTAATTAAAAATCTATAGAAAATTAATGAAAAAAATTGTAAGAAATTTTGATTTAAAATGAATAATTTATTTGATAGAGTAAGTTAAAAAAGGCAATTAAGATACTATCTATATATAATCTAATTAAATAAGCAATAAATGGATGTATCTATTTTTATTATATCTACAAATTGTTTTGTATTTTTTCTACAAAAATTGAGTGGTATACAAAGTTCGAACTTAAAAATTAGATTGTAGAAAGACCATTAAAATATTATTAAACATCAAAATTAAGAATTCCAAATGTAGACACTCTTCATAAACAAAATAGAGTCTTTAATAAAAATTGAAAAGATCTTGTACCTAAGAAAATTAGATCAAAAAGTAATAATGAGAGATTTTCTCAAGGAGATTCTAATTAAAGCTTACTATAACTCTTTGAATTGAGGTATAATTAGGTTTAATTATGAGATATGAGTTTTTTTTATTTAAGGACCTAATTTTTCACTGGGGGATTTTTTAGTCTAACTTTGATTACAATCTAAAGTATGAGCATAGAAAAATTAACACTAAATAAAAGTTATTGCATAATATTTTTATTTTCTGAAAGTGTGAATTAATTTTAGTTTCTTAAAAGTTTCAGAGTGAAGTCAAAATCTCCATACTAAAAATTATTTCCTTGATAGTAATAAGAAAAGGATTACAATTAACTCTACTTTGCATTCTTAAAATAAAGCGATACTTACACACTTATTAAAATTTTTAAAAAAACAACTCAAACTTTAGTATACTAGAATATTTTTAGTCAAATTAATGGGACCTTGTAGGATACTAATAAAAATAATTTAAATACTCCTTATAATTATAGAAGTGGATTCTTATCATATGTAAGCTCATATATTTATTAATTTTAAAAGATTTTTATAAGCTTTTTTTATTTAGATAAATAAACTAAGTATTATGTGAGTCACCTGGATATATACTCCCCTCATTTTAGTTATTGTAAAAAGATTAGTATATATAACCTGAAAAGTTTAGCTATTTGTTATGCAAAGGATACTGCTTTGATTAAAACAACTTAATTATTTTTATTGGAAGTCAAATTTGTTCTTGTAATCAATCAGTAAATATTTGCCTTTCTCCTCTTAAGAATATATGCTAATAAACCCTTGTTGGTAAAGACATACTCTATGGTACGTGCATATAAGAAGGGGATTAGATAGATTAAAATAAAGTTTAATTTCTTAAAGAGGAATTTTGTATCTTAGGTAAAACTGTTATTAGAATGACATCATATATGGAGAGAAAAGGAAAAAACTTTAATTGCTTATGCGCTGAAGGAATTTTTTTATCTGAAGATAATTGTTTAAAAATTAATAATCTTAGGTAGTACTAATAATAAATCTACAAAGGAGATGTAAGTTAAATTTACAGTTAAAAAATGCTGCATTTTGAGGATAAAGTATTTTTTTTCATATATATTTTCAAATTTTGCAATATCCAATATTTCTAGAACTTATCTAACATTTCATAGAAACTAAAATGAGATTAGCTATTTCTAATATTTTACAAATTACAAATAGATTTTTTACCACAGAAAAGATATCGTTACTTATATGAATTAAAGAGAAGATTAATTAAATTTCCTTTAAAATGAAGATCATTCCTAATTCTATTAAAGAGAATTTATTTAAGAAGTCAATAATTCTCTCGCTCATTTATACAACATTAAAAGTTATAGAAATCTAGTAAGTTCTTGCCCTTCTCAACAATGCGATAATGGAACCACTTGCGTAGCTCTTGATAGTGCTTTGATGGTTAAATTGCCAGATCATACATGCAGCTCTGATATAAGCTAAAAAGCAATTGATTGTTTCCGATCTACTTATTGTATTTTAGTAATTTATTTTTCTTTTAATAAAAAAAAAAACCAGATAACTTTAATTTCATATTAGTATGATAAATGTATTGCTAGAGATGCCTCTTACTCTAACAGTTTATAATGTATATGTTAAGAATCAGATTTTTGCATAAGGAGTGATAATTTCAGTTGTGATATATATTCCACTAATGTTTCAATAATAGGATAAGATAGCTAAAAAATTTGCATATTTACTACCAACACTGACATTACAGGAAGTAAAATATTTTTATCTCAAAATTAAAATTAGATTGGAGAATAATTTTGCCAAATAAAATTAATCAAAAGGGAAAATTGAAAGATTAAAATCGAATTATTGCGTATATCAAAATACCATATTTTAGAATAGCAACAAAAATTCATTAGATATCTGCGTGTGCCCTACAGATTAATGCCTTAATATAACTACAGGATTATGTGAAACTATTACAGAATCGAAGTTAGAGGATTAATCCTGTTCTACAGGTATTTATAAATATTATTCAAAATATTACATTTAAGAATATAAATAAAATTGAATTGATTGAATAGTATTTAATTATTTAACAAACAGGAATTAATTCGAGAATAATAAAATGTAGCAATACATACTGTATTTAAAATTTAGAATCAGCTAATAAATTGTGTGAGTCTCAATCCTCAATTTCTGCAATAGGAAAGTACTCTTACAATGAAAAATGCATAATATTGTCTTCAATTTATTGTTATATATTCTAAGAAGTAATTAATATATTCAAATGATTACACTATTTATTATTACTAAATCAACCATTCATTAATATATTCAATAAATAGGTATATAAAATGAATGATGTGTATTTAACTTAAATAATAATTGGAATTACCTCAAAAGGAGATTGTATCATTGGTAGATATATTTTTACAGATTTTAATTAATTAACTAAATCTATCTTTTAAAATCAACAGATGGTTCTAGCCCCTCAAATACAAATGCTGTTCTGTGTAAAAGCGGTTATTGCGTTGATATCAACAATTAGTGCGTAATTACTACCTAAGCAAAAGATAAAAATCACAAATGTGATACCTAAAATTCTGCTTCATAAAAAATTGAATGTTTTGGGTCTTATTGCTTAGATTTAGATAATAAATAATGCTAACTACTTGATTCTTCTAAAATGTAAAAGAATACTGACGGCAGCTGTGCATGCTTGCAAAACTTTTGTAAATAAACTACAGGAAGTGGTTATACATGTGTTGATTTGAGTCTCTCATATAAATATAAAAAATAAGATCAAACTTGTACAAATATTTCCACTGAAAAATCAATTGGATGTTTTAGAGGATATTGTTTATCTAATACTACTAACTATTGCGTCTAATTATCATCCCCTAATTAAATTTCTAAGCAAAAAGATACTCATTATTGTAATTTTCCAGATAATCATATTGAATGTGCTGATGACTATTGTGTAAACGGAGGTATTTGCGAATAGTACTTTAATCTTCCTGTAATTTCTATTTTAAATTTCTATATTTTTCTTACTAATCATTCCTACTTTATATATTTTTCTGATATAATCTTAATCCTCATATAACATTATTCTTCTATTTATTATAATTCTTAAAATATCTATTTTATTTTTATAATTAGCTGTAAGCTACTACCCCTATAGTCGGAAAACTAAATTCTTCTATATGTAAGTATTTTTAATTTGAATTTTCTCACTAGTTTTGCTGAAATTCTAAAAATTTTATTAAATCCTCCTCCAATATTAGGTACATTTTCTCAAACCGATAATAATGCTATTTCATGTTCAAAGACTTATTGTTTATCATCTAGCAAATGTATTAAAGTAACTATTGGTAAATCAGACACTCATGACTGCGTAACAGAAGCAGATACTACTTCAAAAAAATTAGAGTGTGATTTCACCAACTATTGTTTAAGCAATGACAAATTTATATGTTACAATCTTTCAACTCACAATTTGAAATCAAACATTGATGGATCCTGCTCTTGCAAAATTGGGTATTGCAAAATCAATTTAACAGATTCATCTTGTATTTAATTAGATGGTACCAACTATTCAAAAAACATTGATGACACTTGCACTAACATAAGCGCAGTAGAATGCTATAAGGGATACTGTATATCAGCTATTACAAATAAATGTGAATAAATGTCCTATCCAACTTATATTTCCAAATAAAAGGACACTCACAAATGCAATTACCCTAATGATCATATATAGTGCGCAGAAAATTATTGTCTAGACTCTTCAATGAAATTATGCTTATAATTTCTTAATATTAGCGTAATTTTCTTTTTAAAAGAATATATTATAACCTTAAATTATAAACATTTAAAATGTAGACGCCAACTACTATCCTTGGGATAAATTCTGATGGAAATTGTAAATATCAATATTTTAAATTTATTACAGTAAGTACTTTTAAGTACTTTTTGATTTAAAAAATCTGTTCAAGTTTTTAAGGTTAAATATTTTCGAATTTAATTCTTTTATTAAATAAATTTTCTATTTTTACTTATTCTTGCCATTAACAGTCATTATAGTTTCTGATTGATTCATAATTAAATTCAAATTTATTTAGAGTAACTAAATTTATCATTTGCTTAAAAGGTATTTATAACGCATCAGACCCTAACGCAGTTAAATGTTCAGAAGGGTACTGTCTTTCTTCATCAAACTGTATTTTAATTGCAGTTGGTAAAAACTATGATCACTAGTGTGCAAATTCAAGTGATATCACTAATTTAAAATTATAATGCAATTCTTCTTATTGTATGACTTCTGATTAATTAAAATGCTATTAAATGACAGTTTCTAAAATGACTAAAAATTCGATAGGCTATTGTACTTGTAATTAAGGATATTGTAAAACTGCTTTAGGAAGTTCATCATGTATTGCTATGAATACCGCTTCATTTTCGAAAAGTTCAAATGATTTATGTGTAAACTCAAATGCTATTGAATGTTATACAGGATATTGTATTGCAAGTGATAACACATGCTAATTGCTATCTGATTCTTCTTATATATCAAAATAAAGTGTAACTCATAAATGTAATTATCCTGATAATCATATTGAATGCTCTAACAATTATTGCCTTAACTCAAATAACATCTGCCAAAAATTTCTCAATATTATTGTAAGTCCTTAAATAAATTTAAATTTGAAGTTAAGTTAATTCATTTTTTTTATATATTAGCCAGTGCCTTCTTCAATTCTTGGTAAAGCTTCTGACGAGAAATGTACTTATTATTTATTTTTAGATATTAAAATTCTTAAATATATTAATAATTATAGGTATATATTCATCTAATAACTCTAATGCAATTCTATGTACTTAAGGTTACTGTATTTCATCAGCTACTTGTGTAAATGTTACAATAGG